>JAMKCH010044225.1:0-12129 GCA_023653785.1 Ophioderma brevispina | reverse complement strand
TTTTTTAGAGTGTGACTCCTTGAGTGTCATTTTCCTTGCAGTTTCAAATACTGTCTCTTTAATAGTATTTGTGTATTTTATTGGAAACATGTTCTGCTAGGAACATAACTTTACTAAACTTGGTCCCATGGTATAAGTTAAAGCAATATTAGCACATTTTTTGAAGAGCGCCCCCAATTTTGATTTGATATTCAAATATTTTTTTCAAATTTGATATTTTGGCAGAGTTATGTTGGTAATTGTCTACGAAACTATACAGGTAAACGAGAATGCTAAAAATGCGTGTTTATCATAAAATAAGCGATTTTGTAATTAAAATTAGGATCCCAGATTGGACTTAACGGCGGAGCTGGAAATGCTACGTTTATGTCCGTCCATGATGAAATAGTGCCACCTCAAGAAAATAACCTCTAACTTGACTTGCCTGAACCAATAAAACAACTAATGGATGAGCGTATGTACATGGCGTTAAGTTCACATTGGAAGGCCGTTTCCAGCAGCCGTTGAATTATTATCGGAGATCTCCGATATTAATTATTCTAATTACAAAAGTCCTTCGTTTGTGACACATAGACATTTTCGAGCTTAACCATTCACAAGTAGGGGGCCTATAGTTTACTAACCCGTTACCAATGCAACCGTGTAAGAATCTCAAAATTTTTGAAAAATTGAGGGCACTCTTCAAAAAAATGTGCTAATATTGCTTTAACTTACAAATTCACCCACTAGGGTATATTTTCAGTCTAGAAATGGTCTTACTGCAACATTATAGCGGATAAGCAGGCAACATCTTTGGCAATCAACATGAATCTGTACAGTCTTTGCTTCAGCTACATCAGTCCCGAGACAAGTCTCCAGCACAATCAATTTATTATTGGTATACATGGTATAGGCCTACAGCAACTAGTTCTGCCTGACTACACTTGGTAGATTTTACTTAGTCAATGTCTGCCTACTATGCAGAAGCGGTCACCATAAACATGTTGTAATTTTCTGATTACTTTGAGGTTACTATACTGATGCAGTCAACCTTAACATGTAGCAATTTGACAATTTCACACTCAATTTTTAACAAGAGGATTTTTTGTGTTGAATAGGTTTTATCGTTTACCCTAAAGGCTTTACCATACTAGCAAATACTGAACACTTTTTCTTTTTAAATAGAACATATCTGCCATATTTTACCTGTATTATAATTGTTTCATTCTTCGTCCGGCCTGAACTAAAGAGTGACGTCATAGCTTTCACGAAGTTTTAAACATGCGAATCGTACTAAGTCGCAGCTGTAATCGCGAGCGTTCAAAGTCGGGGATGGGGGTTTGATCGGCAACCTTTGTTGGTCTGGGCGCCCGCACAAATTCATTATTTACTTATCTTCAATTTTCCCTTCTCTTTCTCCTTCCCCGTTTCTTCCCTCTCCTTTCATCTTTCCCCTTTCTCTTCCATTTCCCTTCTTCCTTTCAGTTTCCCGATAGGTTGAGCTGATTTTCCTGGTAAAAGTGCTCTGGGGGGGCAATGCCCAATTTTGCAGTTGAAGGCTGAACACAATATTTTCAAATTTGAGTCACCCTTAAAAATCCATCCCTGACTCAAATCCATGATATACTTCCAGTCGCAGCGAGCGATTGGCGTGCGCAATACCGGATTTTGACCCAAGATCAAATGTTACGCATGCTCACGAGTACAAATCGCTCGCTGCGACTTAAATCATGGGCTTTAAGAGGACATGCTATTTTTTTGCCAAAAAAAGTTGTTAGTTAGGCGACGAAAAAAGAAAACCCCGTTTTACGGACGAGCGGACCTTTCGAGTAGGGTGGGTCTGTCGGGCGAATTTTTTCTTTTTTTCTTTTCTGGAGCTCAAAATTGGCCTAAAATAGCCCCAAAATCTGAAAAATCAAGAAAAAAATGAAAAGTTTTTACAAATTTTCTTAAAAATATTTGCCAAAATTTATAAATTTGGGCTAAAACAGGCTGATTTTACATGATTTTTGGAAAAACTAAAAAAAAAAAAATCTGCAAAACTGAAAAATCAGGGTCGGTCGGGCCCGTAAAACAGGGTTTTTTATTTTTGTCGCCTTAGGTGTTAGAACTTGAGAAAACGACTGTAAACATGGTCATAAATGGATGATGCTACCTTATCAGATAGCCAAAAGTAGGGAAATACAAAATCATAAGGCTAATGAAAGTTGATTCCCAGTTTCCCGTTTCCCGACTCCGGTCAGAAGAAATGCCGATCAAATAATTCATTATTTCCAAATAATTCATTATTTCATATTTTTTCCAACTGTTTAAGACAAAAACGATTGTTTTAACGTGATCTTACTCACGAATGATGCATTTTAAGCACTGTTTACGATGACGGGGGGTAGAAGAATCGGAAACGTCCATTTTCAAAGATCAATAACCAATTTACGTTGGTTCCCGGCTCCTTACCTACTTCCGTGTGTGTTTTCTATTAAACCACCGATTGATCGATTGACTAGGTAGTCTTTGCGAAATGCTGCGTGAACTATGATTTAAATGGATATATACCACACTTGTGTAGACTATGAAGATTTGTGCACAAAAGAACGCATAGTACATTTCTATGTGAAGTATACCTCCAGAGACAACATGGTGGCTTTTTTTTTTTTTTTTTTTTTTTTTTTTTTTTTTTTTTTTTTTTTTTTTTTTTTTTTTTTTTTTTTTTTTTTTTTTTTTACCAAAGTTTATTTAAATGAAGCCTGGTCATAAGTATGTGTTTCGTGCCTCAAAACAAAGCATACTGCAGGTAACTTGGCATCAATAATGACAATCTGAAAATAATGAATAATGAAACATTCCCCTACTCAGTCATGAAAAAAATGAACGGGAAAACTGGAATCAACTTTATTAGCCTATGCAACTTCATTTTTTTTTTCTCTTTTCACACAAAAAAAGTGTGTGCTTTATTATTTTTATCAATATTGATCAAGAAAATACAAAGAAAAAAGAAAAATGCAGTAAAAATGTCTATACATGTTACAAATGTAAAAGAGGACAGAAGGCAAAAAAAGAAACATATCGAACATCTCCATTTTTTTTAAATGAATAAGATAGTTTGCCCTTTTTATTAGCACTCACAATCGCTCACACTCTCTATTTTACTTTAAAGATTTTAAAAAAGTGTTTATTTTTTTTATTGTTTTGAATTTAAGAGATTGTAAATATGTATTTGACAAATAAGAACCAAATTTATAAGTAATAAATTTGTTCTTCGTACACACGAAAAATCGTATCAAAGTTTGACATTGATAAAATCAATAGCATTTGTCTTGAATGATCTTCCTCATTCCAAATTGGTTTAACATATTAAAAATTGTAAAAACAGATATCACAATTAGGAGAATCCTTGACGCTAATTTTAAATAGAAAAAGAGGCAATAAAAAATTTTCAAGTAACAAGAGAGGTAAACGAGTTCGATGGTACATTTGAAAGTCAGAATATGGAAGTTCTTACCAGTCAGTGTCTTCCACGTGGCATCATCGCCAATATTCATCATTATATCATCCCAAAACTTGACAAGGCAATTTATCTTGGTGTGGGTATTCTTTTAGGGGCCTTATTTCACCCAAGAAATGCCTCCATTTAAATAATCAACACTTGTCCCCCTATCTTGATGGAATTTTTTTTTCCCCAACTTCTCCACTCTCCCCTAGCTAGCTCCCACTCTTTTGTAGGCAGGTCAGGCGAGTGGCATAACCAGAGCTGAGGGAGGGCAAACTTCCCCCGTGTGGGGAATCTTTCCCCGCTCTAAGTCTTGCCCCCCCCTCCCATGAAAAATTAGTACTTTTCTGCACAAATGCCAATTTACAAGTGTGAAAACAACATAGAGGCATATCCTATCTATTTTAATTATATGCTGTGCCCCCCAAATAAATGTGCCCCCTCCCCCCCCCCCCCCGAAAAAAAAATGGTCAAGTAGGGACGAGGCTGCGGATCATGGAATGTCAGTTTAGTACTTTAGGCAGAATTAAGCCTGGTTCTAAAATTTAGTTTAAAGGTCCATGGCCCCGATCGCTAATAGCCTCGCCCCAGACCAAGATATTTACCGGAATGGTCGAAATTTTGAGTATCAGAAGAAAGCTGCTATTTTTCTCATTTACCCTGTAAAAATCTTAGGGCTAAAGGATGTTTGGTTGGAGTTTTATAAGCGAAACAGGTGCACCCTTTGCGGCGACCAATATATTAATTTGACACAGTATCTATGCAGTATATGGGGCTAAAATCACGTTTTTAGCTCTCACATTAAAAAGGAGTGAAATTATAGTCGCAAAACTTTACAGATGGGGTTTGTGAAGTGAAGGCCATTCTATCAAGATGAAAACTTCAGATACTAAATCGGGCCCATCCTCCTTAAAAATTTCATCAAAACTCAAATGCAAAGAGAATAGCCTGTAAGGATGAATCCTCATGAATATTCTGTTCATTGATTGCGTTAAGAAGGGCGTCATATGACCACAAATAGTTTAACGATTTGCGAGAAAGCGAGCGAAAGAGAGATCACAGGGAATAGACGCTAGTTTCCTAGGGAAATAGGCGCCGATTTCCTTCTGCCTCGAAGGTGGTATCAGTTCCTTGATCGGTTCTTTCGCTGTGGTCAATTACGACTAGCTACGATCTGTTGACGTTATGACAGAGAGTGCAAGACTCTACTTGTATTTTCTCAACGTATGTGTCCGTTCGTATAATTATTGCTCAAAAAGGAACTTTGACGCAATGTTGAGGCTATTCGTCCCAATCAACATGGCTGCGCATTGTTGCAATAACACCAGTGGGAAACCTTCGGCACGGATAGTGAGAAACAAACAAAAATAATACGTATTTCTGTCAGTGTTCGAGGAGTTGTGTAAATGACACCGGTGATTCCCGCGGTTTGATTTTTATTTTAATGCCATGGAAAATGGACAACGCTGATATGATATCAACGCTGCATCACTGCAGGACTGTGCACGGAAAAGAAAGGTGAGCATCCTTAACTTCTATAGAAGAAATTCGGGAGTAAGTTCGGTACAGACTTCAGCGTTATTATATACCGAAAAAGGTGTTGATAACGTAAGTGGGGCGGACTTTCCAATGCCTAAAAGGCAGTCAATGCTTCAAGTTCTTGCCTAGCCTAGCTAGCCCTAGGCTGTCCTAGCCTACAGAGAACAGTACAGGCAAGGCCTATTTGTTGTTAAGTAGGCCTCAGCCTCAGTTTCACTTTTAACCAATGAACAAAAAATAATTCATCGGTGAACTGGGAGGGCGTGGGGTACTACTTTCCCTCGACCTTCGGCTCGGGAAAAAATAGTACCCCACGCCTTCCAGTCACCTCGGGGGCCAATAATAATAGATTCCACAAGATCCATCATGATCATTAAATATTGTAGAATATACCAGGGAAGCACTAACTAAAGTTCAAATTGAACTATTTCCCCTTCAATTTAAACACCTATGAAGTTTTACGCGCGGACTCGAGGATTTAGTTCACATGAAGTCCCAGGGATTAGTCAGATCGGGCATCAGCAGTGGAGGGGACTCGGTAGGCCTTAATTACAGGCCATGACAGGGGAGTACAGTGAAAATCCTATGCGTCCGGGGTCTGTCTACTTACAAAATATTAACTGCCCTTACATTTTCTAATGATGTTCGATTCTGGGGGCTTTCTGTTGTCATCGATCTATACTAGGTATTTATTCCGATGGCACTGTTAAGGTATTGATATTCACTTCATACCATATCACCATACGACATACGTACCGGATAGCAATGTGTGTAATGAATGTGTGGTGGGGGGGTCGGGTGGTGGGTGAAAGATAAACAATTTTCAATTCACCTGTCAAATAAGCCGCCAGGCTCATGATTAGAGTCTTGGTTCTGGTCTCGTATAGAACCGTGGAAGGCAATAATACCGCATAAGACTACGAGGCTGTCTAAAAAAAACAGGAACAAGAACGTGGCGTCTTGCTAACTTTTAAGATTTCAGAATGACGATGCCAGCCAAGCCGTTTTCAATTAGAAATTCTTAAAACAGCTGTGAAAATGTAAGCAAATTTCATTTGGGCCGGATGCCCGGTTAATTCGTTTAATTGACCCAGGTAGTACGCGCTTCGTATTGAAGTTATTTTTAGTTAAGCGCTTCGCGTCATACCGCGTTTTTGCTACTTTCACATCACTTCATTCCACAACTCGCGCCTGCCATGTTTGCTCTCGTTGCATTATGATCGTTGCGTTCATCGGTTGTTCGATTGTTTTTCACTTGGGTGATCGCCAGCCCTTTCTTGTTGTATTTAAGGGACGTCGGGCCGTAAAGTATCCGCGAAATGGGTTTAAAGATGACCGTGTGAAAGTGGTGATAAGCTGGTTTAAGAATAGAATAAGGTAGGATTTGGGAACCCGTTACTCTCTTTACGAACGAATTGAACCCGCGACACCATTATTTTTGCGTGGAATGACTCGGCCTCCGGCCTCGTTCTTCCACTTAAAATAATGTATCGCCTTGGGTTCAATTCGGCGTAAAAGAGAGTCCGGTTCCCACCAGCATACCGGTACTCCTAACTCAACAACAACCGGCGATCAAAAGAGAGTTTTCCCAGAGATTTATAAGCGGCACGGTACATTTTCACCGAAATATGAACAATTTTCTCTCAAATGAATAGTCCCTGGAGCCATTGGAAGAAAAAAAAACAACAGAAGATAATATTTTAACAATAAAAATCACATACCCCAAAACAGATAGGGACATTGATATGACTTGAGGATAAATATATCCAGGTAATTTGTAGGCTAGACTTTTTAAACTTTTCATACTTTAATCAACAATGTGTAATATTCATGAAATTTTTGAGAATCGTACTCACTGATATTAAAACCACAAAGGATTATACCGGTCAAAACAGTGTGCAATAGCGTGGGAAACATGTCATACGGCTTGCGTGTTTCTTGTGTTTAAACGCCATTTTCGTTCGTCTGCTGAATTTCGCGTCGCCGGCGACGGTCAAATTACAAAATCGTTCCGTTTACCATAAGAAAGCTGATTTGGTCTAATCATTTCGGTGAGGGTTTGTTTGTATATAAAAGCTTTACAACCAGCAAAAAATATCGATTTTGAAAATCTTGATGGCGCACTATTTTTCAAATGTGCCATGTCTCTTAAGGAAGGTGATCTGTGGGTCACGTTAGCTGCGCGCAGCCAGTCCCTCCAAGTCAATATTTCTCCCAAAACGTGATTGGCGTTCCTAGCTGTCCGGGGGCGTAAAAACACAGCGGTCACTGTGCGATCTTCCAAAGATAGCATGAACGCTTTGTCCCTTTACCTGTTTCCAATTGAATGCATGTAGCCTATTTGCTGTTTACACGCGCTTAAACAAACTTGGAGTCCAGATTATATGCTAATAAACGGGCCATAAGTAACGAAATATCCTTCTTTTTTTCCGAAACTAAGTCAGCTTCTCTCCTGATTTTTTTCAACACAGGCAGCTTTTTACAAATGTCTTTCGGAAAGTGTGATTTTCTGTATAATTTCTAATGTCAGAAATGTCTAATGAATACATCTCAGAGACAAAGTATTTTGTTTTCCACTACATTCACAGGTCTTATATGTCAATCCTAAATAGATGATAATAAGATTTTTTATGTAGGTTTCGTTGAAGGACTACCACTTGGTCATTTTTAAACCGAATTTTCGGCAGTAAAGTAAAATGACGATCCTTCTTAGTTTGCCTCTGTACTAAAAACCCAGGAATCTAAAAAAAATACATTTTTATGTACACTTTCATAATTTTTTTTCATAACAATATAATGTCATTTTATGGACAACTTTAATTTACTAAATAGAAGGGATTCATGTAACTTTACGGCCGGAAATGATCGTAAAATTAAAGGAATGTTTTCTTCATCATCATCATGGCCTCCGTCTAGTCGCAGCGACTATGGATAAAGCGCCCACATGGAGTCACAGGTAGGTGAACAGCGAAGTTGTGGCGGGGGACGAGAAGAGGCCAATCAATAGAGTGGCAGTCTCGCCACGGTGCTACCTATGGGGAGTCCAATTCGAGTCAGGAGCTTTGAATTTGGAAACCATGTCCTTCCAAGTGACAACCAGAATGCGTCTAATACAGCACAGATGGAAGCTGTTGAGCTTCTTCTATGATAGTGTTACGTAGAACTAGATGTTTATTAATTTATTTATTTTGATGTTCTCTGTATTACGTATTATTCTAATGTTCCTTACGGGCTGGAGGCGACTTTGTGTGTATTAGCGCCTCGATTTATCACTAATTTCACGTGATCCCTATAGCATTTGTAATGTCGCGCCAAGACCATTTGCCTGCGCAATTTGTTTTCGTTCCCGACTTGATCTCTCAACGCAAAAAATCGACAATGTTGGATTTAGCCAGCGCGCCATTATGAATTAGATGATAGGAGGAAGTTTGCGCGTCTTGCAACTATCAATCTTAGATACTGCATACAATGCAATTTGTGATTTAAAATGTTGTTAGGCGAGGTAGGCTGGTAATATATATTTATGTCGGTAGGTAACCATGGGTGGGCCACTAAATCAATCAATCAATCAACTTATTTCCATCACATAAATCTTACAAGACGCAAAACAATGATATTGAGGAGATGAACGAGAGGCCAATAAGGCCAGACGTGATCACCCCCTAACCCTAAGAAGTTTCATAAAAAACCAAACAAAAATGCACAAATACACATACACACAAAACAAGAACATGCCCAACAAAACTCATTCTTATTCAGCTACGAGTATAGATTTGAATTGAGTTCTAAAACACTTAGTATTTTCGCACATTTTGATAGTATTATTAATACACTAAGACTATGTGTTACCGTGAGGCAAGTCCAACGACGTGGGATGGGCACCATAGGAGTTTTTTAAGCCGCGAAATCAAAACGTGAGTACATGTTTAATTAAAATGTTTTGGAAGATATGTGCAATTTGGAGTGAGTGAAGAAAATGATTTTAAAATATAGTCTGAGAGTTGGAATCCAAGGAACATTAATCATAATTCACTCTAAAAAGTTTGTATTATGCAATTCTTATTAAAATAAGTGATGAATGGTTTATTTAAAGTTTCCAAGAATTTTGTTCCTTGAACAAAAAATTATACAAGAGTAGTGAATTTGGAATTTATTGTCAGAAAAGGTAAAGATCACTGGATATTCAAAACCGAAATTTAGTCTTTATCTATGAATGTCCTACCTTCCTTGCTAAGTCTACCGCTTTCAGCCTTTTCAATATCAAATGTACCAAATTAGATTACAATCTAGTGTTTAAATAATGTTATAATTTTTTTTTTTGCTCGGATGATATTCCATTTTGATTATATGATATATTTCCTTCCTGCCCGCTATTGTCTACAACTTTAATTCTTTTTCTAACTATCAACATATAAAATGGTCCAATGTACCACCAGGTACATTTATGTATATATTTTAATATGCGGGATAACTATTAGGTGGCTATAAACTGATGGTTAAGATCATTTTGTCCTCACTCTTATTTCGATGTAGCTTGATCCCTGAGCATTTTGACACCAATTTGTCAAAATCGGCCAAAAAATGAGAGGTGCCCGCCCAAAAACGCCATTTAAGGGAGGGGGGTCTGGGGGGGTTGAAAATGATAAATTTGTCAATTACTGGAATTATGTGCCATATTTTCGCAATGTTAGGGTTATTTTTAGTTTTGAGGGTCACAGGAATTCATTTTGATGTGACATTTCGTCAGGTTTTGATTTTCGTTTTCATATAAAATTAGCCATGTTACGTAAAAATTAAGCCACGAGGGCGGTTTGCCGGCCAACGCCCCGAACCTAGATTTTTAGTATTTTCTATGTAGAATGAGAATAAGCCGCAGGATTAAAGTATATTCATAAATTTTCAGCACATAGGTCTTTTTCGTTGTTTGGTCACGTGCCAATTTTTTATTAATTTGGCAATGTCTCTATGGAAAATAATGGGTACAAAAGTTCGTTGACCTACACACAACCTATGGCCCCACAACATTGTGTAATGATGCTTCCAATTAAACTTTGGGGGCTTTTTTGTGCCACAAGCGAAGCCATTTAGTTTAAAGAGCTCAACTTTTTGCCGTAAGTACGATCACTTATTACCTTTTTATTATTCCCAGTTTCAATGATTGCAATCAGAAAGCTGTGCCTCCCAGGCGGTGGCGGCCAAGCCTGCATTCATTATCACAATTCACAAAAAATGTCAAAAGAAATTACAGCAATACGGATGCAAACGAACCACCAACCCATTTGGGTGCTTTGTTTGTGGGTCGGCATGGGTGTTCCATGACCTACATATACCCGTCGTCCTCTTTCGTGTATTAATACAAAAATAATCAGAAATAACCCTTCCAGTGAGTTGATTCTCAACTCCAACGGTTTTGGAATACAGAATATTCCTTGGCAACATATAAAAACTCAGAATTTTTCGTTCAAAGATTTCGGTTTACGTTTTAAAAACCAATGGCGACGTCTGAACTTGTTGATTCTTGGCCGCCCTTCCCCTGCGCCTACCTTTTAATGCAAAAGCACCCCCCTCAATAGCTGATTTGGACCAATCAGGGTGGGTAGGACATGTCAACGTAACAGCAACAGCAAATTCAAACGGCATCAACTTCCGGGTGCTAGTCTGTTTCAAATACTTAACGGTAGAGGGCGCTCTTACGTCTATCGAAGCGGTTACACACACAGACTTGACTAAAGAATAGGCCTGGTCACGAATATTTAAATCTAAATGACCGTTATGGAAATTACACTATTTTTTGCAGCTGGGTTAATCCACTACCCCTACGGATTTGAACCAATATTTTTTTTCTTAATTTAATCATGATATTACTAAATCTTTTGAACAAAGGTTTAAGAGATGATTTTTAATTCACTGGGACCGAGACTGCGCATAGTAAATGCACGTAGCAGCTCACCAAATTACCGTTTGGAAACCCAGCCGCCCCAAACCGAGCAGATCATGTCCTAACCCCCCTGCCAAAAATCCGCCATTTTAACGAAATCGGTATATCCTGACACTGCAGGAACATGTACAAATGGATCTTTGACCTCAATACATATGTTTAACACCAACATGGCTAAAATATGTCATATATACTTTACAGTAATTGACAAATTTTATCACTTTTTCAGACCCCCCCCCCTCCAGATCCCCCCTTCCCATAAATGGCGTTTTGGGGCGGCACCTTCTCATTTTTTTGACCTATTTTTGACAAAATTGGTGTCCAAAATGCTCAGAGGGATCAACTCACATCAAATATAGTGAGGACACACAATGATCTGAAATATCATTTTTCTCCCCCTGTATAGCCACCCTCTAGAAATTCCTACTTTGAGTATATGTAACATTTTCCTACCTTCCTTGCTCCTTGTCTACCTCTATCAGCTTTCTTTCTAACTATCAAATGTACCAATGTAACAATCTTGTGTTAAATTCATGTATATAAATTTTTTGTTTTTGTTGGTTGATATTTCCATTTTTTGAATTATATGATATATTTCCTTCCTTCCTGGCTCATTTCCGACCCCTTTAATTCTTTTTCTAACTATCACCATATAAATTCCCAATGATACAACGCAGTGTAATTTCATGATAATTCTTTTCATATTGCTGGCTATATTCTCACTTTGATTATACGTAACATTTTCCCACCTTCCTTGCTCATTGTCTACTCCTTTCAGCCTTTTTCCTAACTATCAAATGTACCACTGTACAAACTGGTGTTAATTCATGCTTTTTTCCTTTGCTTGCTTGTTATTTTTATTTTTGATTATATTATATTATTTTACACTTCCTTCCTTACTCATTGGTCTACCCCATTTAATTCTTTTTCTAACTCTCAACTATAAAATGTTCCATTGTAGCCAACGGTGCTAAATTCCACATCATAGATTCCGGTTATTATTCTCACTTTGATTAGATGTATATTTTTCACACTCCTTCCTTGCTCAATTGTCCTACCCTTAATAAATTCTTTCTACCTTAACTATCAACATATAAATGTTTTCCAATGTACAACTGGTGTTTATTTTCATGAACTATTTCACTTTGATGATATGAAACAATTTCCTACATTCCTGCCATTGTCT
>JAMKCH010044224.1:0-12163 GCA_023653785.1 Ophioderma brevispina | reverse complement strand
TTTTCCGCTACACAGATCACATGACCGCAGCGGCGGCAAAAACATGATACACAATAAAAGCTGCTCCGACGGGCGTAAAAGTCGCCGTTTTATTCCGTCCAAATAGATCGTTATAAAATCCATATATATCCCGTAATATTCCAGATAGTTATGGTTATAGTATTATAAGTATTCCGTATGAGACGGCAACTATCCATATCAAAATCTTCAGTTTATTTTGGCTGCGAATGACAAGCTGCGGTAACAACGCGTCCGTTTGGTAAGCGGCCAAAACGGAATTGAAGAGAGTAATGGCTGACAGGGTGTGGACCTTGGTCACTGGTTGAAGACCTTTTTCTCTCTTAGGGTCTAAATTTTAGGTATTTTGGGGCTTCCACTTCTCAAAGGAAATGCATATTTTTCAGTCAACATTGGTGTAAATAGAGAATCAGTTCAGTGTAATGATTTATAGGGTATTCATTTCCGTGTACTGTAGCATCTGAATCCAAGCCAAGCCGTTCTTTCTATAAACATAAGCCACAAAGTTGTGCATAAGGTTATACCCTATCAAATGTTTGATTTATAGTACTCTGACTTTACCTCTCCCTGAGGCTGTCCCTCTCGGTGTCCTACTCTCAGGTCAGCCGTGGCCTCATCCCGCTCCGATTCCACTCTTCGGAGTATTGACGATGCGGCCACGATGACCTCTGAGTCTTTGAGATTTCCTCATTTCCTGTCGTAATCTCTGCATTACATCATTGGCCTGTGTAGTCAAAAGAGACATGATACGGTGAGTTATCATCCTAGCTCAACAGCTATCAACTGTGTATTTAACAAAACCTTGGGAATTAAATTCTCTTGTAAAATGTAGAAATCCCTCCAATGCCACCAACATCATAGTTTTGCCATACAAACCTGCAATAGGCTTGGAAAAAACTGTCCAAACTTGTTTTGTTTTAGGAATGGAGGTCAAATTTTTCCTTTTAGTAGACTATTCCTTTATACACCAATTTTCAATACTGCTGGAGTACGCATCTTTGGGTTAGGTGCCCTGTGTCTACCAGGCTCAATCTTTTGGGTAAGTGAGGGGAACAAGGCTATGTGAATCCCCCTTTTAGTAATTGTCACAATTGGATCACTTTTTAACGTAATTTGGGATCCCCGGTAGTTTAATTTTACTAATTGGATCACCCTTACTATACTATTTGGTTCACCCTGTAATATACTTACCATTTGCACCCTGTATAATTTTGGTTTCTAGAAATGTTTGTGTTGACCATTTTGAAGTGGTTTCATTGAGTAAGTTCAGCCAGGTTGTTTCTAAGGATTTGTAAAGGGAGGAATTCTGTTTGTGCAGAGATAATGCCATAGAATTAGCTGGGAGAGGAGCAGTCAGTACAATAAATTCCTTGCCTATTCATATGCGTAATTAGTTTTGGGTGTGATACTCTGGGGAACACTGACTAGTTCTCATTGCAATGTGGCTAACATGTGAGGAGACGCAGGTCCTAAAACTTTACCAAAATCTTAGAGATAGCTTTAGCGGCAAGCCTCTAGTGATGCATTGGGTAGGGAGGGGAAGCAAGGGGGGGGGGAGTCCTTCTACCTATATGGCACCCATTGGGGAAACCAGGCTTTTATTTTCTTTTGTCTGCGAGACGTGTGAGCCAGGACTCCAAGCTGTTTTAGCTCTTTGGTGGTAGTCCCAGTAACTGTGATTCAGGCAGTGTTATCGTTCACATTTGGACGTTTAGCATTTCACTGCCTCGAACGGACCATGGTTTTAACGGCCGTTAAAGACCGTTTACCACAGCGGGTGGCACAGCGGCTGTCGAACCACAAAACTGCGTCCATTGGTGTACATTTGTACATATTAAATCATTTTAGACGCTTAGTTTCTCCACCTTTGCGTGTTGGGATCTGGCTTTATTATGCGTAAAGTGTTGCACATCGGATAATATGTTTCTTCAAAAAGAAGCTATTTTGAAAATACCCACTTTGCAAGTATCCTGGTCTCGCCCTCCATCTTATTAATGATATCGATTGTGAACGTTGCTAAATCGATTGATCTGCCCAAACTTCGAGAGAAATCGGGCGCATATGCAGGAGTATATTAGGGTATTCTAATTTTTTGATGCGAGGTGAAGAGTGATGAAGGAAAAGCAACGGGGGGGAAAAACATCACTGAAATGTGGCCAAATACACCAGCTACGGCGGAGGTTGTGGAAGATGAGGGTGAAAGTCGGTCGCTCCGCAATTCAATTTAGATTACTTTTTCGAAGTCTGTGACACGGACAACGCCGTGGGTAAATCCCACGGGGTAAATACTTCCGACACGCCGTTATTTTGCGAAACGAAACAGTTTGGACATTAATCTCGATGTATTTGACAGTTATTTGTTGTCTATCGATTTGACAACATGGAGGACCTAGACGAAGAGTACACTGAAGATTGGAGCTCAGAAATTTGACAAATTTTACCTTTTAGAACTTAGCATCAACTTGTAAAACACGCTATTTTAAAGGTAATGCTAGTGACCAAATGTATTGTGTATGCGTGTGTATATCCAGTGCTGCATTATATTTTGGGCACAATCCCACTTTAATTTAGCTGTTTCATGCTCACACTAAACTGATCTTATCTTTGCACAAACCGTCATATAGATGTCAACGATAACGACAACATCAGCAAAAGTTAGCCTATCTATTCATGATCATCAGGACTATACTGGTGGTGGAGGCCCAAGTTTTTGCAAGTCCATTTAACTTGAAGCCCACGTAGTCGAATATTTTGCTCTTAAAATTACAATTTTAACGATAATGTTAACCTGAGTCATGGGTGCAACAAAAGAATGCGGGAACTGGTTAATTCAACCCGAACAAGGAGAGTTTGATTATTTATTGATAAGTATATTGGGGGTAAATTCTAAATTCACTTTTCAGTGGTGCATCATAGCTTGATTGTAATGTCTTTCAATGTTACGTTGTCTATTCAAAATGGGACATCATTTTGGTATTGGAAAAAATGTTTAACTTGGTAATTAACTTTGGTTGGGTGTTAAATTGAAGCATAAGTTAGCTTTTGGCACAATTTTATTCATGGTTTTATATTCATATTTGCAGTGTTTTGCATTGGGAACTGGTGAGGATGCCAAATACAACTTTTGCAGTTTATGCGTGTAAAACTGGAGTGAGGGAGAAGCCGGGACTTTTGTCAAGAACTTTATTTCTGCAACTACATTGTTACTTGCAACTTTTTATCTACACATCATTTTAATGTTATCAGGTGACTGTAAGATCTAATTTGATAGCCAGAAAGGTCAGCTTCCAAAAGAAACATGATTGCCATGTTTAGAATTCATTTGGAGCCTGTTACGATAACCACTTTAAAAAAACTGAAACTGTAGCAGTTATACATGAAACCACGATCTGGGCGTTTTAACAATTTGGGTTGTGTATATTTCAATTTAGTGGTCTGCATAAGGCAATTTGTGTATGCAAATAATTCAAGCTAAACAACTCTATCTACCCTTAAATTTAGTTTAATAGAATTACTACTAGGTTGCGACCTCCAAACATATTGATCTAAATAAATTTTATAAGATTAAATTAAGATTTCACAATTTGAAATCATTTAAATCTGGTGTTGTCCAAACTCATTATTGTCAGTGAGTATCTGCTGTTATACTGGGGTTAATTACTCCACTTATTTTTTTCGTGTGACGTAATGGTTAAAATGGGAATTAAAGTGATGAGTTTCTTGAAGTAAGAACCCGTCTCTGAACTACAGATTTACTTTATATTGCACAAATATTGTTAAAAAAAAAAAGACAAGAAGACAAGATCTGAACAACAACATAACACAAAGGCATCATATCAGTAATCTCTGAGCATACTGTTTATATGTGGTCAATCACCCTACATAGCTTATAACGTGAGTAATCAAATTTAAACATTCAAATATGGTCAGTCGACAAGCTTGAAAGAAAATCCACATACAAACCTTAAAATATTCCAGGTTCTGGTAAATATGGCAAGAGATGGGTAAAGGGGAAGGTAGCAGAGGCTATGCTAGCAGTGACTACGAATCACAGAATGCTGTGAACGAAACACTTGAAGAGTTTAACTCAAGGCAAGAATATTTGATCCAGTAACAAGTGAGGTATTGAAGGATATTTGAAGATAATTGTGTAAATGTCCTTAACCTGTTCATATATATTAACCTTTTCTCGTTCTGTTTGTTAGCACCTTCACCATTACTTTTGAATCTAAAATGTAAATAGATACACGCCATTTGAACAAAAATTAATAAACTAGAATTTTGCGGTCCTCGGCTTTCGCACTCACTATATTCAAGAATATAAAACTGTTTGGCCGTCTGGCAGTAAAAAATTACCCTTAACATTTTAGTGACACACACACACACACAACAAAACCCAGCGGATGCAAAGTGGGGTCCTTGCCAGATATCTTTCAGCTCGCAATAAAATCAACACCATTGCTCCTAACCATAACTTAAAGGGTAACATAAATGTTTCTATTCTCTACCTTCTAGAAATACTTTGTTTACTAGAGTTGATATCACAACACTTGCATACATACATAAAGTTGTGCATCCCACAAACAGGCAAACTGTCAGTTTGGGTTCACAACTAATTGTACATGGATGGTAATCATGAAAGATGGCTTCATGATGCGAGTTGAGATAAAGAAATGATCATGTTACTTCTTAACTATGGGGTAGAGATCAGGATACTTTGATGCAACATTACTGACAGCCTGCTAAAGCAATAGATAGCAAAAGTTTTTTGAAGAGATTGCCCCCCAATTTAGAAAATTGTAAGATTTTTGCACAGTTTGCAATATTGTGATGCATGGTAAAGCTCAAACTTCTTTATTTGTCGCATAAAAGAGGTATTTTTAATTAAATCATTAATCTGGATTTCCGATAATAACATTTTCACCGGTCGCTGAAAACGTCATTTAATATGAAATAGCGTAGAGATAGCAACCGTGTTCTTGTCAACCCTCACATGTCTGGTTGACACGTGGACAAAATGCCCATAGACATTTCGATCGATGGGATGCAGCCAGCCATTTTCGATAACTACCTAATTATTTACGCATAAACGTCACACATGAGACGCAAACCGGGGGATGACGTAGAAGTAATCGCGCCCGCACTTACGTGCGAATTATAATCTACCATTTCATGCAGATCTTGTGCAGTACGCATCCATTCTCTCGATCGAGTGCCCTATCCTGATTTATTAGGAAAAGGGATCCCTGCCCTCACCCATTATCTGTTCTGTAGTTAGTACGCACGTCCGTTAGATCATTTGCATGGGATTGTGCTATTTTGTAACTGACAGACAAACATTTTGTTTCCAGCACCACTGCTGAATTAGGATCAGGGATCCCCAAAATCCCTAATTTTATGACGGATGCACACTTTTGAGCATTACCGTTTACAGGCATAGCTTACTACTGTCCATTCAATAAGCTTAGACCCTCGGTTTTTAATTAATATTAGAGAAGGAATTTATGTCAGGAAAAAATCAAGAAAGAAAAGTTGGTATTCATCTAATTACCCAACAAGATTTTGAAGGTACATGATGAAAAGTATTTCTGCACACCCAATTCTATTCAATTTCTGCGATTTTTGGTCATCGATCGGCAAGGAATCGGAACCAGCCGATTATTCGTAATGAGCAATAAACTTTTTCAGGAATGTTTCCATAATAAATAGGTGGTGTTACAATGTTTGCATCGCTCTTTGACAGTAGAGCCCGGGGGGTCACATCAACGATTGGATATGGGTGTAGGCTGGGCGCTTCGAAACCCAGGGGCATTCGGTGACAGGAGACCTAAAAACAAATAAGGGGTCCTTTGGGGTGGAGAGACGCCAAAAGGCTCAAAATAAGAGGCTTTGTGGTGACAAATTTTCCCCAACATGGGGTCTTTTTAGGAAAATTTTGCAAAAAATATTCATGCTAAATCGGGTCTTTCTGATGAAAATATATTCCCCCAAATATGGGTCTTTGGGTGACAGTTTGGTAAATGTAAAGAATGTGGGTCTTTGGGTGCATTTTCAAAGATATGCGGGTCCTTTTTGGGCGACAAGCGATGCTGAAAATGGGGGACTTAAAAGCAATCCTTACGATCGCGTCACCTCCAGATGGGAATTGCCCCCCCAAGTGTCAAACTGTCCGACCAAGTTCTTCTGGTCCGCAGATATTGATCGACGTCGGTTAGCGCTACATGCGCTAGTAATTCCTACCGTCTATATTATAATACCAAAGACCACCTCACACGTCATTTGTTTTTAATTGGTGCCATAATGATGGACATACCTTTGCAACTTGAGGGAAAAGGGTCAAATTTCATTAGATTTGTAGGTAAAATTCCCCATTGTTTTGAAATTTAAAATCCATGTGGGGGTTAATTCGTGATACAACTTTTCTTTCAACAATTTTTCCCCCGACACCTCTAACTTCTCTAATATTAATTAAAAACGCGAGGGTCTAGCTAATTGAATGGACAGAAGACAGCTTTAAATACGTACAAACAGAAATAAACTAAACAACATTTTTAAAATTTGGGCACTCTTAAAAAATATGTGCTATATATATGTGCACATGTGTTGACACACATGATGGCATGGATAAGATCAAGCTCTAGGGAGGATACAGAAGCTTCACAAAAGGGACAGCCAGAAGGGGTGGGGATGTGGCTGCTTTTGCTCACTGTACTTTTTAAATCTACCCTATTACAAAGGGCATTTGAATACAAGGCATGACCAAGAGGATGGGGCCCATGGTGCTCTATGGCCCTAAAGCTGGCCACTGATGAAGGTTACATAGCACTTTAACCCTACTTGACTACTTCACCATGAAACTTACACCATTACCTTACAAAGATTGTTAAAATACTAAAAATCAATGATTTTTTTAATTTTTTAGTTTTTAAAATGTCTTTCAAATTTGGATCCAGCATGATTGTAGTCAACATCCCCTTTATCTCCTCATTGCTATTAATTCTGTTTCATCAGAGACAGTCTGAGGGAGAAATACAGAGGAAGTGTCAACTTCCTTTATAAAATTTAATAGAAAACATTTTGTTATTACCAATGGTCTCAATTCGACTGGAGAAAATTCAACCTTGCAATTACAACTTCATAAAGTGTTTGGCTGGTATTCTTAAAAGCGGTTTAACTTAGACCTTGGGGTAAACCAGGGTTAGTCATACATGAAATGGACCTTTTTCCTTCCCACATCTCCAACCAATGTGGCTGCAACAGTTTAGGGAATTTCCCTCATGGATGGGCCATCCCGGCCCTTCCATGAGAAATTTTCTCCTCCCCGTTAATTTAACTTTCCACAGTATTTTGAATGTAAAAAGGTCCGTTCAGGTAGGACTACCCTGGTTTAAACCCAGGCTAAAGTAGACATCCCTTTCAGAATACCAGCCTTTGCGTCTATACCTGTTTCTCATTTGACTAGTGATGGATTTTTTGGGCAGGACTGGCGCTAGTTTGGCTCGTAAGGAATCAGACTCTTTCTTGTCCAATTCCCCTCTCATCTTCTAGAACCCTGATGATTGTTTCATAGTGTGCAGCAGACTGTAATGGGAAAAGCAAGAACCATGACGTTTTGCATGTTGAGATGTTACTGACAAGCATGGACCTAAAGATGAATATCTATCACTCAATCACCATCACATCTAAATACCTTAGACAGTTAAGGCTGACTCAGAATTTCTCCCGAGAGGGTGCCCTCAAATTTTTTCAAACAATCCATTCTTTTTGATGTACACAATGATTTGTCCATATATACTAATCCTGTGTGAAATATAGCTCAAATCAAAGCCTTCATTTAGAAACTCACAACTTTTGTTATAAAATTCCGGATCCGGAATTGTTTGTAATGGCACGCAATTCGATAACAAATGTTTACGCATCAAACGAAATATCTATTCATCTCAAACTTTTGGATGTGCATTTGATGTTACTATCTTTATTTCGAAGGTGACTATTTTTAATTATTACACAAAAAAATATATTTTGAAATTGTCTGAATCAGCCTTTAAGAGTGCCCAGAATGTGAGTGGGAGACTTAGGTTTAATTCCCGTTCGAGATACTATTTTTTATTTCTCTCACCAATCGAGTGAAAGATTAGTTATTTTCTCAATTTGTTCTTTGTTCTCCAATCGAAGTAGCCTGTTCTCTACGATGAAGTTGACCAAAGAGGTTAAAATTGGATTTTTCCTTTATTTTTCCTTAACTTTGTAGTAGACAAGGAATAATATTTGTACACATAATTCAAGATAATGATATGGCCTCATAATTTCTCCCTGAAGGAATGAAGAGCCTTTGGGTACTAACCGAGGCAAATGTTACAATTGTATTAATTTCCCCATTTACCCAAATAACATGAAAATAGTATTCTTTTCATATTCCCTTTTTTACCAAAGAAGAATGTTTGGTCTAACTTCAAACAGGATTACAAGAAAACAGATTTGTCAATACATCTGTGGGATTATTGAATTACCTTTGTCTTCCCGTGAAGACCTTGAGGGGCTGGACCTCTACTTCTTGATGGACGGGAAGGGTTGATGTTGTAGCTAATGCCTTATTCCTTCATAATCTTTCAGCACCTCAACCTCCTCCTTTGTAATAATCCTCCTCCCTCACTCGAGTGTTTTCACGTAGGTCTATTTTGGAGGGAGACTTGTCACGCTTGTTTTGTGGCTGTTTTGGTGCGCAGCCGTTCTAGCTCAGGAACCATTCTCTTTCTGAAAAATAGCATATAATGATTGAAATAACCTGAACTTCACAGTATTATAATAAAATTAAATTTCATTTTGGTTTGTAGTCATGTAACTCTCATTTAACCTTCTGATTTTGGATTGTTATTCTTATTATTTAAGACACTATCAGGATTTTGTCAGAAAGGTCAAATATTTGAAATTTGCAGGAATAGCTTGAAATGAAGGGGTAGAATTCCCCATAAGTTACTTTTTCCAACGAAGAATTGACAGAACAGGAAGAAAATGGCAGTGTTCCAAGATACAAAAAAATTTTCTCCATTCAATTACGTGTTTGTAAGTGTCCATACTGACAGTAATTACTATAAACTTTCTGATTCTGCCCTTATTGTGCAATAAGGGCAGAATCAGAAAGTTATGGGTTGCTTCTTGTCTTACCATTTGCAGGTATGTTAGGAATAACTGTACTTGTTACATACATTCAAAGATCTGATTTTTGAATGATTTTTTTTCAATTTTTCTGATTTAGCAATCACTGATAGTGCCCTTTAATTACCAAACAAAGTTGTGATACGAAAATCTTAAAGGTGCATATATAGAAATATAAGTCCGATTTTGATTGGTTCAATGCATGATATAACTGCTGAGTAACCAATCAGAAATAAGAAAGGTGCCAGCCGATGGTTAAGCTATCCTTCTTTCACAGTGAAAGCAGAGAATGTTACATTTTTTGGTGGTTCAGAAGAATCTCACACACAGCGCCCCCACACAGTTAGTTTGGGCTGATACGTCCAAGTGGAGATCTTGGATAAGCTTCCCATGGGTAAGCGAAAATCTTATGCTGTGTCAAGACAAATTTCTAACCAAATTTTTTTTTTCAAGTGAGAATTTCCAAAAGAAAACACTGGTTTGTAGGGAATATTATTACTCTCTGTTCCCCTCCTTCATTAATTGGGTGAATCTTTCAAACCCTCATGCTTTTTTGGATAGTGATTGATCTCAGTTAAAAAGTCCTTACTCTCTCATCATCATCTCATTCCTTTATAAGTCAGCATCCATTTGTTCTTTCCTTATTATGTTTTTTATTAAAAATATTTTTCTTTTTATAAAGTTGGGCCTTACCATTTGCATGAGTTGTTGACCCTTCACTCATTTTTCTCTTCTTATCCTCCTGTACCCTCACTAGAAGTATTTGGACTCTCTCTTTTTCCTGAGATTGGTCTGACATGTCACCTTGTAGTTGCTTGATATCAGCAAGAATATTTTTCCTTTCCTGGAGAAATGTTATATGACAAATTATCACAAGTTTTGACAATATAAAACAGTTTTGACTTCACAAGAATAGTCTTAGTCCAATCTTAAGCAAGTTACTTGTGCACAAACTCATATGCTGCCAAAGCTGGACAAGCACAATTTATCGAGCTGGCTTTTATTTGTTATTCTCAACAGCTGTGAAAATGTAAACAATTCATGATGACGTCCGGGTTCAATTTGATAATTGAACCCAGGTAGTATGACTTTATTTGGAGGTTGATGCACTCATGTCATACCACATTTTGCTACAATTGCACGCGCCTGCCAACGTTGCGCCTCGTTATGCATGTTTTTTAAAAATCGACCTGGTTGGTTTAATTTTTTCTCCACTGGGAGTGGCAGTCCTTTTCTTGTTGAATTTAAGCCATAAGGATTTTGAAAATTAGGT
Source organism: Ophioderma brevispina (assembly GCA_023653785.1). Classification (NCBI taxonomy): domain Eukaryota; kingdom Metazoa; phylum Echinodermata; class Ophiuroidea; order Amphilepidida; family Ophiodermatidae; genus Ophioderma; species Ophioderma brevispina. The sequence continues at coordinate 1,716 of JAMKCH010044224.1, read as the reverse complement.
TTAAAGATGACCCTTGAATCATCTGTTAAGAATGAGAATAAAGAATAATTTCTTTTGGTAACAGCACTCTCTTTCACGAGAATGAACCGGCGATGCCATTATTTTTCCACTAAAATAATGGCATCCCCTTGTTTTTCTTTTTGTTGCAAAGAGAGTACCGGTTCCAAAATCATACCTTTATTCTCTAATTTTCTAATTTACCCCGCTGGATTTAAAAAACCACATTCACTTGCTTTTTTTCCAATGCTTCAACTTTAATGTACATTGGTGCTCATTATTTCCCTTTCCAAAGGTATACTGTAACATTATCTTCACTAGCACATGGAGGATACCATGCTTATTTAAGGGGATTACCTGATTTAATTATGTAAAGTTTTCACTTGGTGACCTTGACCCTCCCAAATCCACATTTAAAATTTTGTGCCGATATTTCAACTGTTTTGATGAGAGAGCTACACAACGGTTTTTTGTAAACCCCATATAGTACTGTTTTTATATAACGCTCAAAATTTGATTAAAATATTATTTTCTCATTTTATTTGAGAAAAATTTCTCATGGGAAAGTACTTTGTTTACTATAAAAAGAGAAAGGGGATTCCCCTAGTGCTGTGTGAGAGCTTCACCTGTTGTTGACAACTAGAGAGGTGGATGGGAATTCCCCAAAGTAAACTTAGTACTGAGTCAACTTGTTTTTTAAAACAAGTTGCATGATCAGGGGATTCCCCCATAATTTATATATGGGAAGTGATGTAATTCAGATGATGACTTTATTATGTTATTCCAATTGGTCAGCTAGTGCAAGGTTAGGTTTATGCATGATCTGTGGTAATGTCTATTTAAAGACTTGGGAACTTTATGAAGATTTGTATATATTAAGAAGAACTTGGCCAGAAGATTCGCCAGCAATTGTAATCTGGAGCTATACATACAAGTAATTTAACTTATATAGCTAGTTTTAATCTACACAATAATGGTTAGATTGGAGTTCTACATCAAGTGCCAGGATTTACTAACTTGGATGCCACCGGATCTTGCTAGCTAATTTTGTCTGCTTCGTCTTTTAGGCCAAAGAGCTTCAGTTTTTGGAATCAAAAAGGGATTCCATTTTGTGGTCCTATAGAGGACATAGCGACAGACTGAGGTGGTAAAACCCTGGGATTTTATTTTATTGGGGAACCTTATTGTCTTCGAGGGAAAACCTTGTCGTCTTGAACTTCTGGACAAAAGTTATCTGCAGGAGACTGAGAAGATTCTTATGGAATAGACATGGATATTTAGGTGGGGACTTTGCATGCTGTCATTTTGGGTCTTCACTGTGAGGATATAACCTCGTTGAACTGCAACCTTCATGTGGACATAGTGGACATTCTTGTTTACAATTAATATAAATCATATAAAGTGTGTGTAATTTTTACTATATATGTAATGTTTTGTTTTTTGTAAAAAGCCCAAATTCTTGCAACCTAATTAAACCAAATTCATTAAATCTGTTTAATTATAAAAATTTAGATCACTTGTGCACAAGGCTCTTTATTTGTGTTTGAAGGTATTTCTGACCTTGGACGTCTCGTAGACGTCATAACAGAATTGGGGGCTCGTCATCCGGGAATTGAATTTAGATAAATTGAGCCTTATTGTTCAAAATTTACACACCAAAAAGTGGGTTCATAATATCATAAACATTGTGCACATTTTGGCATACAAAATTTGTGTGTA
>JAMKCH010044223.1:0-12342 GCA_023653785.1 Ophioderma brevispina | reverse complement strand
CGCATCGTCACTGGCACCAATCAAGTGTGTACTAATTTCAACGCTTAGAAATCTGATTTTCTTCATATCTTCATATTCATCACTGAATCATTGTTGTGTGTGTTACGTATATCACCTGATGTACATTTATTGTATTTATGTTACGTCCAGTAGTAGAAGGCGGCATAGTTAAGGTTAACCGATTTTCCTCTTAATCAGTTAGTCACTGTCGGCAATCATGGGAATCACAATCTGCGTTATCATGGCTTATTGTACAGGTATTATTCATGCCTTTCTTTGCAAGACCATCTGTGGGTAGCACTGCCAACATAGTTACAAAATTGGTATTCAAACGACTAGGCGCATTACCCGAGTTACGTCTTCTGACTGGTTCTAACGTTAATTACTGTCAAGTGTTAAACAAACCTCTAACAATAACACGATCCCGTCCAGGATTTGCAGGATGAATGATTGAAATGAATGATGAAATTACTGAAATTGAAATAGATGAGAAAGGGGAAAAATAAGGAAAAAATTACACAGGACCTCAGGACTTCAGACAACAAAGATTTCCTGTAATTGGAAGTCCGTTTACATATTTTGATTATGGATAGGAATTCCGCTGATGCCGTCCTCCTTTAGTGATTTTTATGAATCAAAACCGACTTATATTCCCTTCATTCTTATACATGACAATTCTGAGTACTATTTGACGTATAGGGCCTACAAGTAGCCCTATTCAAACCATCTAAAAGGCATGACAGTGAGAGATTTTTTACTTTTGTATTTATTTATTTAGTTACTTTACCATATTTTTTAACCAGGGAGCCTCCACAACAATGCTATTACAGTCGGGCCTGATTATACAAAACATTAATTAAATTTAAAAAGAAACGTAGTTTGAATAATCATCATGATTTGTGACAGTTGATACAAATTTTAAAATGGTTCCAATTTGAACATTAAAACACATATAAATACAGATCGACCATTAGAAGTGATTAGGGGAATAGGGCGATTAGAAAATTATTCTTCTTAAACCACTTGAGATTGTTTACGCACTCTCATTGGTCCCTTGCCGTGTGACATTGGACGACACCACCCTGCAAACGGCACGGCGCGCACGCGCCAACGCGCCACGCACACGCACCGCCCGGCCACCGAGGCGCATAGTAAAAAACGGACTGGTCGATTTAAAAAGTTGGGCCCCGCTGGGCAAAATCCATCACATTTTATAAATAGCGCTTCTTATTTGAATAAAGGGTTAAGAATGTAGAATAAAGGTTTCTTCTATCCTCCTCCTTTCAATTCCACCAGACCATATCACCGGGCGACATCACAGGTCCAGCGTAAAACAACTCGGCTGGCCTCGTCCCACTCAAAACAATGCCGTCGCCCGTGCGAACACGACACGATAGATACACTCGCAGAGGCCAAAAACAACTTTATTCTCTCAATAGAAAATTTGAAAAGCCCAACAATCATAATTTTAAATCAATTTAAGTCTCCTTTTGAAAATATCCAAATACTGCGTTTCTAATATCGCTCGATATGACCTTCCATGTTAACTGCCTTTTATAATGTATACAACTCTTCCATATTCGTGTTACATGATGAATAAATAGATTACCAGTAGTACACCTCTTGTACAAACACGTTTGAACTGTCAGATGCATAAATTTGTTATAAGAGCATAACTCGGGGTACCCATTTTGTTAACACTTTATCCCATATACCCCTGTTCGTGTAGGTGATGCCGACAACTCACGGTTAAAAACTTAAGATTGTGAAGCTATCGTTAACGTGTGTTCTAAATATGGGTTCCATCCAAAATTACGCATAGCCATATTTGGAGTTTTTGGAGTTTTAATCATATTTTTCTCTCACCACAGTGAACTCCACACCAATTCGCATAATCAAGTGAGTTGACCCCTGTATTATAAATTGATTATTAGTGAAGTTTTTGGTACATATGGTTTACGTCTTATCCTCAAGGCTAGACTTGCACAGACTTTCTTTCGGTTGAATCAATTTGAGTATTCCATTTCAAGTTTTTGAGCAATATAAAGGAAGTTCCATAGAATTTAAAACATTCGACATTTTACTCGGAAGTATTCTTCTATACACGTTAATCTTTGTTGATTTGCTGGTTTTGCCGGTTGTAACCAATCAGCATATCATTATTTTGCTAACATTAGCTTTCATTAGATTGTTTCAAACCATGTCTTTAATGTTTTAAGATCTTCGTTAAACAGTTTTGTATTATACATCAAGCTCTTTGTTATAAACATAATTAATGTCATCATCAGCATACATGTCGACATTACATTTTTTAATTATTTGGCCTATCATTAATGAATAAAGAACAACAAGTGCCCAAGATCGACCCTTTGCGGAACGCCTGAACATTATAAACATTCGGAGAGGAAATGGTTTTTTTTTATTTATGAGCCGCCTTGAGTGTACGATCGGATTAATATGATTCAAACCACTTCTTTCATTATGCACTATCCCAAGGCAACTCAGTTTTTGAATAAGTAAAGATGGTTGACCATATCAAAAGCTTTGCTCAGACAAAACTTTGGTGACACGGCATTCTCCGCTTATTTCGAAAGCACCCAACTCCCCTGTCATGACTGTGGTCGATGCGTGTGGTGATAAGAATGTACTTTCGAAAACCCTGTACTAATACAATGCTTAACACTAAAAAAAACCAACAAAAATGCGATTACCAATGTGACCATTCAAAATTCAACAGGCATATCGGTGAATGAAATGATTAAATCCGGCAGTTAGTAGTATATATACATATTTTTATGTTAAAAAACTGGGAAAGCAAGGCCACAAATTGCTCAAACAATATAGTCTGTTTTCGGTTGACCAGAATCACTGCATTGCTGTATGTAATTTCAGGCGCAACAATTCAGATTTAATGTTCATAATACCGACTTGAGGAGTGAGATAGTTGCTGCAGAAATCAAAGGAACAAGGATTCAGGATTAAGGAAAATCTATATTCCCAAAAAAAATCGGGGGAGTAGCTATACCAGGAAAACACTAAACATGTTGAAGAATTTAGATAGTAATTTTTGAACACATGTGATAGATTTGGAAATAGACTTTTATTGTGTATTAATAAAATAGTCACTAAATAAGGGATTTAGTGCTCAAGTCTAAAGTTTTGCGATTGTGTAGAGGATCGAACCAGCAGCACCTAAGGATTACCAGACCATAGATTACACAGTAATTCGTACGAGCTGATTCCCTCCTCAGGCCGACGGCCAACGAACGAACCGCGGAAGGGCGGACGGACGCTAAACAAGGTTGAAGGAATTTGCACGTGCCTCATTGTTTCGACCTCAGGAAAACCGACACCAATTTTGATGTTAAATTTTTGTTTTTCGTTGTACATATATGGAGGAACTAGAAGCCCTGCTTAGAAGAAGCTTCCTGACTCGTAGCGACAGAAGTAGTAACATTATTATATCCGAATTGATTTCATATAATTGGTTTATGAAGGGATCAAATTACGAAAACTGACTTTTGTAAATCGTAACGTTACAATGAAACAAAAATTAAAATCATATCTTCGGACTCGGAGATTTAGAGATAAAGGTATGATTTTGGGACCGGTACTCTCCATTACGACGAATGAACCCAAGGCGATACCATATTTAAGTGGAAGAAACGAGGGCCGGAGGACGCGAGTTCTTCCACGCAAAAAAAAATAATGGTGTCGCCGGGTTCATTCGTCGTAAAGAGAGTGTACCGGTCCCAAAATCATACATTATTCTCATTCTTAAACAGACTGATCATGTAAGGTCATCTTTACCCAATTTCGCGATAGTTTACGGCTTAAATACAACGAGAAAAGGACTGCCATCACCCAGTGAAAACCATCGAACAACCCGCTGAACGCAAACGATCATACGCAACGAGACGCAACGTTGGCAGGCGGCGCGAACGAAAGTAGCAAAACTCGGTATAACGCGAGCGCTCAACCAAAAAATACTTCAATACGAGTGCGTACGCTGGGTTCAATTAAACGAATTGAACCAAGGCATCAGCCAATGAAATTGCTTACATTTTCATAGCTGTTTAAGGGATTTGAAATATAGTGTTATTGTGTATTAATCAAAAAAGTCAACTAAAATTAAGGAGCGCTGCTGAATCAAACGTTTGCGATTGAATCGTACTTTCGTATCATATAATAAAATTATGTGTATTAGGCACTCTAACAGTTTCCAGGGGATACTGTGAGAATGCAAAGTTGTTGATTTTGGTATTTAAAGGTACGATTTGAGCATAGCTTATTTTACAAGTGTAATAGTATGTTTACAATTAGCATGTTCAAACATGATTTATTAAACCTTGAGGGCAAATTCCCGGGCGGCAACATCTGTCAGCCTTTTATTACAATGTGCACCTTGGCTTTGCTATAGACCCTAATATTTTTTTTGCCATCTTCTTTCACAGATGTATAAAAAGGAACGAGTCGTCACTGGCAATTCAAGTGTTTACTACTTCAACGCTTAGAAATCGAACTTTTCTTCAGTACTCTTCAATATTTACAAAAAAAATCATGAATCATTGTTGTGTTGTTACGTATATCACTGATGTTACATTTATGTATTATGGACGTCCATAGTAGAAGGCGCGCATAATTTCAGGTATAACGATTTTCCTATTAATCAGTTAGTCACTGTCGGCCAATCATGGAATCACAATTTTTTTTTTTTTTGTTTGGCGCTTATCAGTGGCTTATTGTAAGGTATTATTTTCATGCCTTTCTTTGCAAGAATCTTTGGGTAGGCACTGCAACATAGTTTACAGTGGGTATCAAACGACTCGGCGCATTACCGGTAGTCTTCTGCTGGTTTAACGCTTAAAGGCCGACTCAGAGATTTCCTGAGTAGGGAGCCCTCAATTTCCAAAAAATCGTGTTTTTGCATGTATAATGCTTGTCATTTACTAATCACTGGGTGAATTTGCTAAGCTTAAATCGAAAGCCTTCATATAGAAAAAATCAAAATTTGTTATAAATTCCGGTATCGGAATTTGTTATTACACAGTATCCTATGGGACCGTAAGACTACACATAAAGGTTTACTGAATCCAACGAAAAAATCCGATTCTCTCAATTTCGGCATTGTGCATTTTAGGTTACATCTTTTAGTTTCAGTTGAATTTTTTTTCATTATTACACAAAAAAATAATATGTCGACATCTTGAGCTCAGACTTTAATTACTGTCAATTGTTGTAACAAAAAACTCTACAATAACGATCCCGTCCATGATTGCAGGATGAAATTACTGAAATAGATGAGAAAAATACCAAATGACCTCAGGGTCAGACAACAAATGATCTGTAATTGGAAGGTCGTAGCTATTTTGATGATGGACAGGCAATTCGATTTGATGCCGTTCCTCCTTTAGTGATTTTATGAAATCAAAACGACTGATATCCCTTCATCTCTACTACCTGCAATTCTGAGTACTATTTGACGTATAGGGCTACAAGTAGCCCTATTCTATAAAAACATAAAAGGCCTGACAGTGATAGATCGACAACAACTTTGGTGACACGGCATTTCCAGCCTATTCGAAAGCACCCAACTCCCCTGTCATGACTGTGGTCGATGCGTGTGGTGATAAAGAAGTTTTACTTTCGAATAACCCTGTACTAATCAATGCTTACACTAACCAACAAAATTGCGATACCAATGTGACCATTCAAAACTCAACAGGCATATCGGTGAAATTATTAAATCCCGGCAGTAGTAGTATATATACCTATTTTTATGTTAAAAAACTGGGAAATCAAGGCACAGATTGCTCAAAACAATATAGTCTGTTTTCGGTTGACGAGACTTCCTGTATTGCTGTAATTCAGGGAAAACAATTCAGATTTAATGTTCATAATACCGACTTGAGGCTTGAGATCCGTGCTGCAGAAATCAAAATGAAAAAGTGTTTACAGAGTACCCCAGTGAGTGTTACGCGATGCAATCTTGCTACATATACAAACAAAGTAAAATACAATCAAAAGGAGGATTGGTTTTTTATCGCACATAGAAGCCATCCTTCCTCCATAACAGTGACTGTAGCTAAGTATTTGGTCAAATGTCCCGATTCGTGCACTTGCAGTCTAGGATACAGGGATTGGCTGTCAGCGTGTTCCGATGTCAGAGACAGTCAAAATACCAGTATGGATTTGATAATATACGAACAGAATATTACAGGATTGTCATTCGCTCACACAGGTTTGCATGCAATAAAACATCGTGCCTTTCAGGGACTTTATACATTAAATGTTTTGATACTAGAGCAAAACAAAATCCGGACTTTATACCCAGATATGTGTCAGGATTTACCTCGGTTGAACATACTCATATTGAGTTACAATCAATTTACCAATCTAACGTCTGACTTATTTGAAGGACCGTGTGCACAAAACCTTTACCGAATTAACTTAAATTACAATCACCTTGCAAGGCTGTCAAATGAATCTTTCGTTTCAACAACAAAATTATATTGGCTTTACCTGAGTGACAATTACCTGACTATATTGCCTGGTGATGTTTTCCGTTCATTATATGTATTGAAAAGACTCGACCTGAATCACAATATGCTGAGAGCACTACCGGATGCTGGTGTATTTGACTCACAAGGTGACTTGGTTTACCTCTACCTGAATCACAATAACATGTACACATTACCTGCTGGTGTGTTTGACTCACTAGGTATGTTGATTTTCCTCTATCTGAATCACAATAATATAGACACACTACCTTCTGGTGTGTTTGACTCACTAGGTGAGTTGGTTACCCTCTACCTGAATCACAATAACATAGATACACTACCTGCAGGTGTGTTTGACTCACTGGGTAAGTTGGTGGAACTACACCTGAATCACAATAATATAGACGCACTACCTGCTGGTGTGTTTGACTCACTAGTGTGGTTGGGTTACCTCGACCTGAATCACAATAACATATTCACACTACCTGCTGGTGTGTTTAACTCACTGCAGTGGTTGGTTTACCTCTACTTGAATCACAATAATATAGACACACTACCTACTGGTGTGTTTATCTCATTGCGGGCGTTGGCTATACTTCACTTGCACAATAATAATCTGACCAGTCTCTCACACAGTGTATTCGACTCAGTTGGGAATGCATCATATGTATTGACGAAGACACTCTATCTAGGTAACAATGGCATAAAAAACTATCAGATAACTGGTTTGACTCACTATCGGGCTTGTACACCCTTGACCTGAGTAATAACATAATACATAACTTACCAAGTGACGTGTTTCACGCACTGACAGCATTGAAGACACTCGACCTCAGTAGAAATCTTCTGAATTCATTGCCAAAAGACGTGTTTTCTTCGTTACATGACTTACTCACTCTTAACCTGACTGACAATATCCTGCGTACATTGTCAGATGGCGTGTTTACCTCACTAGACAGCTTGGTTCAACTCCGGCTTTGTGGTAATAACTTGACGATCAATTCATCAGGTATTTTTGATTCATTAATTTCACTAAAAGTGCTTAAACTATGCAAAAGTAATCTTGGCGAATTTCCTTCCAAATTGTTCGGAATCACGAAATATCTTAAAAGTTTAGATGCCTCCGATGGTAGTTTGAAAAGTCTTCTCTTCCAGGCCTTTCGAAATGTAACACAATTAATATACCTCAATATGAGTAGAAATTATTTGCATACACTGCCCTCATTCAGTACACAAAGACAACTGCAAGTGTTAGACCTGAGTGAGAATAAATTACACCATATTGTATCGACTGCTTTTAGCGCTCTCGAAAATTTGAAATTCTTAGCCCTTCAACAGAATTATTTGTTCGAAATGTCAGAACTAATCTTTCATGGTTTAGAAAGAATGGTGATTTTGAATATATCACACAATTCTATTAAAATGATTAGCCATAATGCATTCAGTAATAATACTAATTTGCAAACTATTGACCTGAGAGGGAATAACATGTACCGAATAACACCCGATTCGTTCTCACGAGTAGATAATTCAACTACTTTATTAGTAGACAAATATTCAACATGTTGTTTTATTGATGAAGCGATTTGCGTTTCTCGGGAACCACGCCCAGAATATCTAACATGCAACAGAATGTTGCGACATATTACTCTAAGGATTTCAGTATGGGTTCTCGGGTTATCAGCGTTTATATTCAATGTTATCGCATTTTATGTGCGTTCAGGTAAAAGAAGACGACAATCGAACAAAGTTCAAACTTTGCTCATTTCAAACCTGGCGTTGTCAGATCTTCTCATTGGTATCAGCATGCTACTACTAGCCGTTGCTGATTTGTACTATGGCGAGTATTTCCCATCTTATGCCCATAATTGGAGAAACTCATTTGCTTGCAAACTAGCCGGATTGCTATCAATTCTATCCAGCGAAGGGTCTGTGTTTTTAATTACATTAATAAGCATAGACCGATTCCTGGGCGTGAAATATCCATTTAGTAGCCGTCGCTTGACCACAAAATCTACTCGTATTTGTGTTGCGTTAGTTTGGTTGGTATCCTTGCTAATCAGTGTCATACCAGTTTTAGCAAGTGACCAAGAAAATGTTATGGGTGTTTCTGAAGTGTGCATAGGAATTCCAATTGTAAGGCGACAAGTAGCTACAGTTAAAAACGACTCAGTACAAATTAACGTTACCTCCGTTGACATCGATACCAAGTTTAAAACTGACTATCTTCATGTCAGAAATGGAACGTATTGGTACAATTATACGGAGGACGTCGATGTCACACAGCGGTTGACATTGAAGAATGTTCCCTACTTGTATTCAGAAAATATCGAAAGTCAACTTGCCACCCATTTCTCCATTGTGGTTTTTATCGGTCTTAACCTCTTGTGTTTTGTCGTTGTAGCATTTTGCTACATTCAAATTTTCGTTAGTACAATGGAATCTGCAAAACGAGCGTCCCGTACGCAAGATCACGAAGAAGAATTACGCATGGCTAGAAAAATGTTTGCCATAGTCTTCACAGTCTTTTCTTGTTGGGTACCGTTATGTCTGACATGTATTCTTGCGCAATGTGAAGTAATCCCATCAATTTCACCTGAAATGTACGCGTGGACAGTAGGGTTCATTTTACCCATCAATTCCTCAATCAACCCATTTCTTTATACACTTTCTGAATATATATCTAATCGAACAAAACAAAGACAAGAAAAAAAACGTCGCAAGACAAAATATTATGATGCATGTTCGGTAAATCTCAAATGCTTATTTCAGAGGTTTTATGAAGATTTTCAGCACTAGCAAAGAGGGTCCCAGTGAGATGAAAGGCTATATATCGAGGGGTAAAACGAAGGCGAAACGCGAAACGAAGGGCGAAAGCTGTCAAATGGTTCAGGATGTGATTCACTTTGTGGCTTAAGACTAGTTTTGTCAAACATAAATTTATAATAAGTACTGGTAAACAATTTACATTTGAGGTCAAACAGTTTGTATGTTTTATTGTTGATTTTCGTTTTATTTCCTCATCATTTAATTATCAACAGAAATATGTTTCTTTCTCCTCCGCCTCCTCTTGTGGAAACCCAAGGGGTGTTTTGAGTCAATCCCACAATGCACCATTTTTTGGAAATTTCACCTCAATAGGGTCATGTGATCCCATAAAAATCCTATTCTTAACACATGAAAACCCAGACTTTAATGCTCTACTACCACATGAGATGTGGTAGTAGGGGTCATAGACATAGAATAATAAACGAGGTGCAGTAGTTCGTTGCGGTTTTTTTTTTTTTTTTCGCGGGGAAGAAGACAGAATACTGTATTGGCAATCTAGTAGAATTGTCCAATGAAAATGTCGCGACTACCTAATAAATATTCATGATGTATATTTTAAAGACTATATAAAAAATTGAGATACACCATTACGTGACAGGATACGTATAGCAATATATCTCAAACACATCAACCATACATAAACAGATTGTAATCAATTTTAAATGATATGGCTGTGTTGTATCTAAGATCTTGGATTAATGTACTAGTACTAAGGTGTCTCAGTAGTATTGGCCCCTATGCCATCAGAAAATTTTAGCCAAATTGGTATCCTGAAAGGGGAGTTTCAACCTGCTGTTTCAAGCAGGTTGAAAAAGGTAAGTACTGCACTCACGTTGGTCTTGCATTCAACACTTTTGCTCCTTTTCAGTGCACGACCAACGTAAGTGCTACACTTAGGTTTGTCTCAGCAAAATGTAGCTGATGAGATTAACAAAATACCAATTAATTTGGCTATAGTTAATCGAAACGCGTCCTACAACAAGCTGAGTTTCTTAAAACACTAAGGAATCTCTGGTGTCTATATTCACATTCGGCCAACGGAATTCTTATGAAAAAACCACACATAAGCCTCCATGTGCATGCTCAGCTATATGCAGAGAAAACAGTTACTCCTTTAAGCAAAATATTGACTATACACATTTTCAATAAGTTTATAAGGAATAACTAGCACCTTTTTTTGTTTCTCCACAAAATGTTCCATAAGATAACTAAACAGCAGATTGCGTAACTCTATCACCCCCCCTTTAACAAGATAAGGACCGTTATTTAGGGTTCAGCTTTGTTATATCCAGATAAGGCTGGCTATTTGGGGTTCAGCTTTGCTAACTCCAGATAAGGAGTGTTAACTCCCAATAAGGCGCGTTATTTGGGGTTCAGCTTTGTTATCTGGGGATAAGCTTTGTTAACTCTAGATAAGGACCGTTATTTGGGGTTCAGCTTTGTTAACCCTAGATAAGGCGAGTTATTTGGGGTTCAGCTTTGTTATCTCGAGATAAGGGCCGTTATTTGGGGTTCAGCTTTGTTATCTCGAGATAAGGACCGTTATTTGGGGTTCAGCTTTGTTATCTTGAGTTAACGGACCGTTATTTGGTGATAAGGGGCCTTATCCCTAGATAAGGTTTCTTATTTTGAGATAAGCTTTGTTAACCCCAGATAAGGAGCGTTATTTGGGGTTCAGCTTTGTTATCCCGAGATAAGGACCGTTATTTGGGGTTCAGCTTTGATAACCCCAGATAAGGATCGTTATTTGGGGTTCAGCTTTGTTATCTTGAGTTAACGGACCGTTATTTGGTGATAAGGGGCCTTAACCATAGATAAGGTTTCTTATCTAGAGATAAGCTTTGTTAACCCCAGATAAGGACCGTTATTTGGGGTTCAGCTTTGTTATCTAGAGATAAGGACCGTTATTTGGGGTTCAGCTTTGTAACCCCAGATAAGGACCGTTATTTGGGGTTCAGCTTTGTTAACCCAAGATAAGGACCGTTATTTAGGGTTCACCTTTCTTATCTCGAGATAAGCTTTGTTAACTTAAGATAAGGCGCGTTATTTGGGGTTCAGCTTTGTTAACCCCAGATAAGGAGCGTTATTTGGGGTTCAGCTTTGTTATCTCCAGTTAACGAAGCGTTATCTCCAGTTAACGGAGTGTTATTTGGAGATAAGGCTTCCTTATCTAGGGATAAGAAGAAAGTGATACACTTGTGCTTCCATATGCGCAGCAGTTTCCTACGAAGCCTTGCTTCATCCTTTTCCTCCCGTTTTCTGCCATTTTGATGAGTTATATAGGCAATTTTGAATTCTAAATATATATTTTTTAAATACCAATTTGAACAAAGGCTTTGTACCGGTATAAAAGACTAAGCGTAAAGGTGCTGGGGTTGCTTGTTTCGGGTGAAAGCTTTGTCAATTTTAATTTCGAAGTAACTATTTTGAAGTAAACACTAATTATAAAATTTTTTGTGAATCGTGAGTGTATGGTTTACTATAAGAATTATCTAATTACTATACCACGCAGAAGGGCAGCAACGTTAGTTCGTGACCCGGTCTCGGTGGCGAACACAAGGGGGGCTAGGGTTCTTCTAGATGGACTATCATCGTCACGTACTAACATGACAATGCTGTACAGTTTGTTTACAGTTCTCACTGTGATCACATCCATCCAAGTCTATCAAGTCCATTTACCTACGTCAGGCATAAGGTAGTTGTTATTTTCGGGCTGGTTTTGGGCGTATGGAAAATATATAAACAATCTTGGCAGTTTTTAACACTTAACTGCATAAGGGGGGGGGGTTCCTAGGGATCCATTTTTTGTTTTTCAGCCGGCGATTTTTAACGCTGCAATATATTTGGTTTATAATTTTTGTATTTGTCTAACTTGTAGTTGCGCTTGCATTGGTGCAAAAAAAATCAAAATCCATCGCGTCGTTTTTGCGTTAATTAGCATGGGTCCCTAGGAGCCCCCCTTATGCACTAACGGAAGTACCCACGACAAAAATAAAAAATCTTATTAGAGTTA
>JAMKCH010044222.1:0-12863 GCA_023653785.1 Ophioderma brevispina | reverse complement strand
CAAATAAAGTCAAAATATCTGGCAAAAATGAACAGTTTATATTTTTTTTGAAAAAAATTCTTTAGTTTGGTTGATAGTTTTTATTGGAGACAGTAGTAGTGTGGAAGCTATTGTATCAATCAATATTGGCAAAAACCATAACTATTTATTCATCCCCCCTCCCTTCCATTTCTTTCTCAAGGGGACCCTATCTGTCCTCTTTGCATTCTCAATTCTATTCCATGGTATCAGAATGTCTATCAATTTTCTTTTTTATTGTTCCCCCCTGTTATTATGTGACTGCCTTCTCATCATGTTTATTTGTTACTTCCTACCGGTTCTGAAAGAAAATACATAACTATCCATGGGTTCAGTAGGATAGTCAAATTTTGAAATACAACAGGGAAATTACAAACAATTAAGTGAATGCAATTTGTTAAAATTAGTAAGCATTTCAATGCGTTTGAGCATTACCCATTTATATACATTATTGATGATTCAAGATTCATTTTATTACAAAGGGATTCGTGGCCAAACGGCCAAAGTGCACATTCATTTACAATGCCAAAAAAAAATCATTAACTAATCTAACACTTAAAAAACAATTGCACACAACAGATAATATTGCAAGTTAACATTTAAAGAGCATACTTTCTGAAGGCGTATAAACAATGTACAGGGGTGTCTTCAGCTCCAAACAGGCCAAGACCCTAAGAGCTTTTTTTCTACGAAAAAGCTATGCGTTACACGGAAATTATTTTTATTGCATTTGTACAACTTTTTTTCTTGACAAGTTCAAAAAACAAGAAAAATTTTACAAATCTTTTGAAATCTTTTTTTTTTTAAAAAAACACACACAAATGCATGCGGTAAGGCCGGAAAATGATTGACTGTCTGGGATTTGGTTGGCTGCTGTATACTTTGCATCCTTGCTATTGCCCTGTCCTGCATGCGTTGATTTTTCGAGCCATTTGAAACACATTTCATTTTATTTTGACTTACAAAGAAAATTTGCATTTTTTAGACAGAAATTGCATCAGAGAAAAAAAAAAATAAAAGCGATCACAAATAGGATATTTTTAACTAATATTTGACAGTCAAAATGGTTTGCAACTGTTTGACTTACCCTTTTTCATATTATCACTAAGAATGGCACCAAAATACCTTTCAATCCAAACGTGAAGTGTATTTGCAAGTATTTATAGCTAAATTTAGAGCATACAACATGAAGGTTTTTGAATGCTTAGTTAAAGATTTAAAACTCTTATTCAGGTTTTAGAATCATAACTTTGAGAAAAAATGCACATTTTCACCTCAATATTGCCTATACTTACTGTATTATTTTGGCAAAATTTAGAAGCTGATTGTGAGCTTCTGGGATACAATTTATAGTTTGAAAACCTACTTACATAGATAGAACATTGCTTATAGATGTCAAAAATACAAATATCTTAAAAAAATCATTGTTTTTACCCCAAAATGTATCTTTTTGACTAAAAATGGCCCAAAAATCACCTTCAGCCCATATTGGCAGTTCCACATCATACCTACTCGAATGTGTCAATGGTAGCTTCAAGTAGTTCAACTCAATGTAGAGCATTGAACACGGACGTTTTGATCTAAGCTAAAAAAAGTTAACTTATTGTTCAGGTTGTAGAAACATGATTTGAGAAAAAACGCATATTTCTCACCCAATATCGCCTACTTACTTACTGTATATTTGTAAACTTTAGAAGCATATTGTGAGCTTTTGGGACACAATTTAGATTTGAAACTTACACTAAGTATATGGAGCAGATGTTGCATAGATGTAAAAAATCAATATCTCAAAACAAATCATTTTTTGCCCCAAAATTTTTGACTAAATGACCCAAAAACCACCTTCGGTCCAATATGACAAGTTCCACATATACCTTTAATATGAATGCCAATGGTAGCTCAAGGATCTTCAGCTCAATTTAGAGCATAACACACATGGACGTTTTGATGCTAAGCTAAAAAGTTTACTATTTTTCAGGTTTTAGAAAAACATGATTTGAAGACAAAATGAATATTTTCACCCAATATCGCCATACTTACTGATATTTGTAAACTTTTAGAAGCTTATTAGAGCATTTTTGGGACACCATATTAGTTCTGAAACGTATGCTCACACTGACGGGGCAATGTTATATAGACGTCAAAATACCAAATCTCGACAAAAATCATTTTTTTTGCCCAAAAATGTTGTTTTTGGTAAATGATCCCAAAATCACCTTGGCCCACATTGGCAATTTAACATCATACCTAATCTGAAAAGTAGACTAATAGGCTGAGGTAGGGTGGGACTATTAAATCGAGTAATTGTTGATGCTGCTCCCTCAAATAATAGGGACGATACGAGCTGGGCAAGTTAAAAACAAAGTTTACGGTTTTCCTTGTTTGTCTAACACCTTCGAAACGTTCTCGGTAGTGGGTCTACAACGGGACCAAGTCCAATTTATGAGAAATTCCGATTCTAAAAAAATCTCATTTGTGTCACTTAAGCAATTTGCAGACACGATCAAACCGTAAAACTGTAAGGGCTATTGGCCCAAAAAATATTGGGAGAAAGATAAAAATTACCATTTTGTGACATGCCGATTGAGCAGATTGTGATTAAGTTAACAGAAGATGGTGGAACTCAAACATCCAGAATTTATTATTTTATTTATTTAAACTTTCTTAGGCAGGGTAGCCCCTCAGTGACAAAGCACTGATTTCCAAGGAGGCCCGCATATGCACACATGTGTACATGTGCATACATACATGTAGTAAAACTTAATATAAAAAAAACAGGTATATACTACATACAGAATAAAATACACAAGGAGTATAATTGAAACTACAGAGATATCTACGCCAGGTCAAAATAACGTTATGTGGAATTTTACAAAATGGAGATGTTTCTAAGTTGAGATAAAAACTCATTGTATTATAATTACGCGGATAACTGAAGGACGAACTGTTCCCTATTTTGGTTGCTTCTCATATGGAAAGTACGTTTCCGAATTGGATTCAAAGGGTGGTTATACAAAGAGTTTGTGGTTGACTTCTGTTCCCCTTAAAATGAACTGAGTGGCATAAAAGTGGAATTGGAGAAAGGTAACCTGGGGCAAGCCTTTGAAGCATTTAACATAAGCATTAGCATATGGTTATATGACCGATCATTAAGTTTGTTCCACTGTAGTGTACACATATCTTTAACAGGAGTTCTTATGTCAGCTGATAAAATTAGCTAAATTATACGAGCTAATCTATTTTGGAAAACTTTTGAAGTGCCTAATTCATAAAATCATTAGTACAGTTAGACCAGCCAGGGTGCAATAGTCAAAATGTGGCAAGACAATTGATTTGCAAGCATAACAGAGTGTCTTTTGGGAATATAATATTTAAGTCTCTAATAACACCACAACGATTAGAAAAATACATGCAAAATATGATTGATATGATCAGACAAGGACATCAAAGGATCAAAAGGTACACCAAGCTATTTAAACTGGTCAACCTTTCAATTAGTATCATTATTAACAGGCAGAGAAACATTGAAATTTATTGAGAAATGAAATGTACCAAAGACCATAAACATGGTTTTTTGGTATTAAAAGTGAGTTTGTTATCATCAAACCATTTAGAAATTTGATTAAATTTGACTGCAGTTCAATTTCAAGAGTGTTGTGGGTGTCGGAAGTACAAAATAAAGTGTTGTATCATCAGAATACATAGTACATTTACAGTTAACACTATTTGAAAGATGTATGGAGACAAAAATAATAAATAGAAGGGAACAAGTATAGAACCTTGTGGAATTCCAATGTTGGTATGTTTGAAGTCAGAAAGGGTAGAATTAATGTTGACTGCCTGAATTCTGTCACTGAAATAGGACGAAACCACTTAAGGTGCAGAACCAGTAATACCATTTTGTTGAAGTTTTCAAATTAACGAGAATGGTTCTACACAGTCAAAACCTTTCTTAGGTCAAGGAAAATTGAAAGAATATGAGTTCTGCTATTTCATGTACCTTATTTAGAAAAACGTCTTTTTTTCCTGTCATGGCCTCAACACCCTTCCACGCTCCATGCATTGATTTTCATTCCTTACAACAATATATTTTTGCCTCCCCTCCCCTCAGCGGAAATGGAATAGTGCTAAATCGACGATCTGGACCTGCACGCATACCGCATTTTTACGAATCTACTATAATCAGAAGAAACAAAAATCGAGGTATGGAAAACGTAAGATACACGCATGAGTATGTACCTGTGAAAGCATTAAGAGACCCAGCTTTTCAAGATGGATCAATGAAGCATTTTCCACGTTTGTGTCCCATTACTGGAAAATTAATGTTTTTATATCACCAGTGTAACGGTGTGTTTTAGGAACATGAAGTAGTTGATCAACCGATGAACGGCTGTAATGACGAGAGCGTATTGGGTTGGTATAGACAATATCATAGGAGAGTATTCGGCTCATAATGCACATCTTAAAGGTGTAACTTCGTTAGGTTTACGACACCGAAAAAAATCTTTCCAAAAAATTGGCACGTATTGAATAAGTTATGGCCGATTGAAAAATTATACAAACATACAACCGATTGTTACTGCTTTAATAGTCTTTAGCTTAAACCAAAAAATAAACATTCTCCAAGCTCATTATTTTTATTGTGTCTTTTATTTTTGCGACAAGGTCAGTTATGAGAGTGAAAATTTTATTTTTAGAGAGTGAAGTTATTTGAATAAATCAACCGATGAACAGAGGTACGGCGAGAGCTGGATTGGGGGTTGTATAGAACAATATTCAGAGGAGGAGGTAATTCTGGATCAGAATGCACATCTGAAAGGTGTATTTCTTGGTTTACGACACGAAAAAAATCTTTCCAAATGGACGTATGATAGAGTTATGGCCGATTGAAAAATTATACACCGATTGTTACTGCTTTAATAGTCGGTATTAGTTATCATTATACATATTCTCCAAGCTCATATGTTATTGGCTCTTTTAGTTTTCGCGACAAGGGTCAGTTATGAGAGTGAAAATTTTATTTTTAGAGAGTGAAGTTATTTGAATAAATCAACCGATGAACAGAGGTACGGCGAGAGCTGGATTGGGGGTTGTATAGAACAATATTCAGAGGAGGAGGTAATTCTGGATCAGAATGCCATCTGGCAAGGTGTCTTTCGTTAGGTTCTTACGACACCGAAAAATCTTTCCAAAAGGGCAACGTATTGATAGAGTTAATGCCGTTAAAAAATTAATACAACGATTTTCCTTGCTTTAATAATAAGTACTTTAAGCCTACTACAACATACCAAAATATTCTCTTGATGAGGGAAGCCCTCCTCTCCTTCTGTTTTTCATATTTGTCATTTATTTTTTGCTCAAGGGTCAGTTATGAGAGTGAAAAGTTTAGTTTCATTATTAGAAATCTCGCCTCATTCTTCTTTGGCCTTGCCCCCCCCCCCCCACCACACACCCTGCACCTAAGACGGATGCGGACTTGCTTTCTCTTCATCCTCTTTTCCCCTATCAATAATCGACTTCACTTCTAATCATTCTCTCTTGTCCGTCCGTCGTGGATGCCCCTGCACAAAAAAAAAAAAAAAAAGTCAACGTGTTTTACTTTCTGTGCGAAGATCCCCAGTTGACACTGCTGTATTGCCCTGGGGAAACTGAAGAAGAGGGAATTATGTATATGAACCACCGTCAAACTTGTCTTTTCCCAAATGGGTCTCAGAGTATGCAAGGGGGGGGTGGCAGCGCAGAAAAAAAAAAAGTAAAGATAAGAGGCAAGATCTTGGAATTTCTAATAATTGAACTAACCTTTGCAATATCTGATCTTTGTCGCAAAACAAAAGAAACATAAACGAAACAAATGTTCTTGAATAATGTGTATTGTCTACACAACTAACTCCGACAGCATAACAATCGCGTGTATAAAATGAAAAAGTGGTACAATGTGTCCTTTGGGGAAAGACTTTTTTCGTGTCGGAAAAAAAAAACCCCCCCTAATGAAATGCACGTTTCCGATGTGTATTAATTTGTATGGTTTACTCTTTACTCTCTTATGAATAGAGGCTCTTTGAGGGTTTCCTTTTTGAGACACCCGGTATCAACAGATCCTACAAAAGACATGACTCTTATCAAACATTCATCGGTTATATCCAATCGTTTAATACCGGTACCTCACCTTACCTTGTGGTCATAAAAAAGGGAACTCGTCTGCGTTTTTGTCCGTTGCAGATATCAAAATCTGTAGATTAATTCGTTCTCTGGTTTTTTATAATCGTCCATTGTTGAAGGTACAACGGATTACAAAATACGACTTAATAATCGAACAATATCCCGATGTTCTTCCTTTATACAACATCATCAATGAGGATGGACTTTTATCTTGTCAAGAGGTTTTAATGGTCCACGAGACCAGAATCGTTCTAAGAACACCTCATCTTATATATACGACTCATTATGAACATGTTCAGTTAATGACACTTATTATCATTCAATTCAAAGGTTTCAGCCATGGGCGTCCCAGTTGCACCATCCTACATCACGTATTCCCTAGACCACAGGGTTCTATTGTAGGCAAACATGGGTTATTTTGTACACTCCCAAGTTGGTAATATCATTCTACTGTTTAATATTCATTTCATGCTTACGCCGATGAATCACAACTGTACGCAGAGTTCGATCCCAAAGGTGATTGTGAATTGCTGCTCGCACTAAGCTATCAATCAAGATATTTGGTGTACGTTCGATGATTTTTCTCACCATGACCAGTCATCTTAATACTCCACTAACATTGGCGTATCTTTGCTCACCAGAGACGACATGTAATCACGTGGTTAGCAGAACTCGTCCTCTACCGTATGGAGTATGCAATTCCTTTTTTTGTGGGGGCCCCGAATCGATCCAACTAAAAACATTAAGTAATGTTTGCTAAGTAATACACTATAATTATATACATTCATTATAAAAGGAAGATTGTCTGTCTGTCAAAATTTTAATCCCGCATTTTTGCCCATTTACCACCTTTATGGCTCAATTAAAAAACTCTCAGTTTACACCATTCACAAGAATCGGAAGACAAAGTTTTATGATAATGTAACAATTTGCTCCTCTGAGATGTTTTCTAACATAATTTACTCATTATAAACAGGTTCCAGTCTTCTGATTAACACAGGTATAGCATTAGAAGACAGTGCACGTTTAGAAATATAATGAAATTGATGCTGAAATTCGTAACGGAGTTTTAAAAGTAATTTACTATCTTTTAGGCACTATCAGTATTTGTCTAAATCACTAAAAATGAAAATTCTCAGAAAATCATAAATGCCATGTTTGTAATAGTACAGGTAGCCTAACATACCATGCAAATAATAAGACCATAAGCAGTAATAGGACAAAATCAGATTATATTAGTCATTTAACGGTCTGTACGAACACTACTACACACGTAATGGCATGGTGATATATCCTTGAACACTGCCATTTTCTTCCCTTTCTGGGAATTCTTCAGTTGAAAGAATATTTATGAGAATATACGACTTGCCCTTTCTTCGTCGCCACAGCACTACTGTCTTATCTGACATTTTGAGATATTGGTCTGTGCATGTGTATTGTTGAGTAGTACAATACACCTTGTCCCTTAATTACTGAGATATTAATTAGGACTATGTGATCTTATTATGATTATTTAAATTCGCATTTCGCATACAGATCTATTTGACTATATTATTAATTCGGCATACGGAATTCACATACTGTCTTATCATCGTCCTATCTACAGTGGCGAGCGTTCTCACATGAAACCTGTTTTCCAACTTGTCCCTTTATCTGCGTCGTATCTAGAGTGCGAGCATATTCTCTTTCATATAAAACGATTTTTACATACTGTCTTATCTTCGTCGTATCTATAAAAAAAAAGTACGAACTTTGCTCACATAAACTGTGTTTCTCATACTCTCGTATCTGAGTCTTATCCTCAAAATCCGGGAGCATAATCAAAATGTCGATTTCATCAGATTATTAAGAAAAGGAGGAGGGAAAAAAAGGCATGAGAAGAGGGAAAAAAAAATAGTAAAAGAAAAGACACCGGTAGGAAGGCAACATGGGGAAAAGAATAGGGGGAAGGGGATGCAGGGGGGACAGGATAAAGATAGGAAGTCATAGAGATCTATGACTTGAGACATATTTGAGTATAAAACATAATATAGATCGTATAAAATAACATAACTTTAAAACCAAATTTAAAGTCTCCTTCTAAGCATTATGCTAAAATCACCATACCGTGCTGAAGTGGTGATATTGAAAAGACGTTTTCCCCCGAAATATTTTCATCGGGCACTTTCCTCGGATCCCGGTTTTCGACAGTCCGATGTATGAGATGTGGGCGACGACTTTAAGTTATTTCTTCAAATTTGAAATATTTTGACTCATTCGGTGAATCACGGATAGTGTCTTTAAGGCCTACATCATTGTTCCTTTGAACTTGCTGATAAGACATTCACATTGTATTTTTTTATTTTGTCGTCCTGTTGTAATTGCATTTGTTTCATTTTTCGTTTAACTAGTACTCATTTTGGATGACTGCTTCATGATGTGACATGGCTCGCTAGCAATACGTCATGGATCTTGGATCGTGTTTGACATGTCCTGGTCTCAACTATCATTTATGTACAATAAGTATTTTATATTTGAGTGCATTCTTTCCCTATTGTTCCATAGCTGTGTGTATCAATACGCAGGATTGAAAACAAACATCATTAAAGATATAGGCAAGCACTACATTTTCGTCATGATGTAACACTCCTGGTAAAGTATGGCACTTTACTAAGCTTTTTATCCCATCTCATTTTAACACTCCTGTCCAGAGACATTGAAGAATGGTTATGAATTCGCAAGCTGGTCCATTTGTAAAATAAAGCTCGCGTAAAAAATCTTCCAGGTTTAAAAGAAATAAATTCCATTCTCTCATCCTTCTGGTCAGTTTAGCGAACAAAAAATGTGAAGTACACGGCTTCACCGGGGTTAGGTATTCCGTTAAGACGACGGGTAAGGGGGGTGGGGGGGTTGCCACTCAAGGATATTTTATGATGCATTTTGAAAATATTATGCACAGATTGGGCTCTAAAACTCTGTGTTTTGTAAAATAGTCATTTGGGCCATCAATTGGAGGCTGAAAACCGCGTGAAAATCTGATATTTTTTAGGGCAAAATGGGATTTTCACCTATTTTCTGTGGAAAATGCCAATTTCGCCGACTCGCGGGGTTGATGACGTCACTGTGACGCCCTACTAGGCATGTTGGTACTCTTTTTGGTATCAATGGAAAGAGGAGGACCATAGCTATCCACGGGTATCAATATCATAAGCATCGGGTGCTTTATAACGAATTCTCGGGGGGGGGGTGCAGGTGGTAACCACCCCCTCCTTGGTAATCCGTATTACAAAAAAAAAAAGCTTGGCAAGACGAGGGTTAAACAAAGTTTTGTTCCGGTTTAATTACTTATAATGCACATCTTCATTGTACATAACTGGCCGTTCCGTTATGTTAAGGTCATTGAATCGGACCAACCCGATTCATAAGGGCTTCACAAAAGTGGTCATAACTTTTGAACCAAAAATCCAAATTGGAAAAAAAAAATCATAATTGAACGTGCAGTATTTCTAAATTGACATTGCCAACGCCCTCTCTATACCAAGGTCCTGTTTCGCACTTTGTCTTTGCCTTTTTGTTGTCCTTAGGCCTTTACACTTGTTGTTAAGTATGCTATATTTTCGGTTTACATAGTATTGTTCTTATAACCTAAATGCTGGTGCATGTAGACAAGTGTATGTACATAATGTATATTTTATGTGCGTGTATATGTATGTATGAATGAATGTATATATGTAGGTATGTACGTACTCTTGAGACATTGTGAGTTTAGTTACTAGTTTAAATGAGCATGGTGGGCATATTTAACACTTAAAGAGACATGAGGAGATTTCCAGAAAGAAGCGCCCCAAATTTTTTCGAACCCGGGTTTTTTGCATATTTGGAATGCTTTCCAATGTATTAGATCACACCTGAAGTGAATAAGCCGAATACGCCGTCTTTATGTAATGATGATTTAGTACTTTCTGTCGTGCACGACAGAAAGTCAAAGCACGGTGTTCTATGGGGACAATTACGATAGTCAGGCAAGTTCAAAACAAGGTTTGCTGTTTTCTTTTGTACTTGTTTGTCGAATAAACCTTCGGAACGTTCTTGGTAGGTGGTCTACAATCGATTCTGTGCATTTTGAGAGAAATTCGTATCCTAAAAAAATCTCCTCGTGTCACTTTAAGTGACCAAGGGGGTTTCTATGAACCCCCAAAATTTGTTTTCTCGCTGGCTGCTTTACGCATGGGATTTTAGCGCCGTATTTTTGTAATGGTCTGAATTTTAAATGCGCTATATGTTCACACATACATGTAAGTAAACAATTATTAGTAACATTAAAACTAATTAACCCTTTATGTGCTGAAAACAAACGATTTCATCGTGGACGTTGCTAAACCGTTACTGTACAAATTCTATGGGGAAATGAGGTGTATTTTGCAACACCCGTAAAAAATACAGGATCCCTAAAATTGCAGGTTTTGTGTTAAATATATGTAATTTTAGTCTTCTAGAATAGATATCAACATAAAATAAATTTTCAAAAATTTTGATGTAAGCGCAAGGCTCATTTGAAATTTCCGTCTTTTTGTCCAATTTTCGCATGTTTTGAAAACAATGTTTTTTTTTTTTTTTTTTTTTTTTTTTTTTTTTTTTTTTTTTTTTTTTTTTTTTTTTTTTTTTCCCCGCCCCCCCCCCCCCCTTGGGCACTAACGGGAGTGAAAACCTCTTGGTCACTT
Organism: Ophioderma brevispina; assembly: GCA_023653785.1. NCBI lineage: Eukaryota > Metazoa > Echinodermata > Ophiuroidea > Amphilepidida > Ophiodermatidae > Ophioderma > Ophioderma brevispina. Next base: position 1,986 of record JAMKCH010044222.1, on the reverse strand, counting down.
AAGTGTTAACATTGTGGGGCGAGTTTCTTAATATTATGGGCTTTTCCTCACTAGATTTCTTGTCTTATATATAACGGAATAGCATTGCGGTTTATTCCATAAAAGAGTACAGAAGAAAATTAGTAACCGAATTATAGTCCTGCGGCGCAATTCTCTTGACTAAGAAAGATAAGTAGTTTAATGAAAAATTCCTAAAAAGGTGAAAAATAGAAAAAATGCCTAAAACTGTATAAAAAGTGTTTTTTTAGTAAAACTCCTTCGTTACTATATAGTAGCTAAAAAGCGACTTTTAACCCTCGTCCAACCAAGGGTTTCTACTACGTTCACAACCCCCACCACCCCTGATTTTTTCGTATTAAGAGACAAACATCATCTTGTTTGATATCAGTGTGTAGCTACATATAACCTTCAAATATATCAAGTTTTAACAGTGTAATGTCATAGTGACGCCATAATTGAGAGCTTATTTATAACGTTATTTGTAAGCAAATCTCCAATATCAAGGGTTTTTTAACCATTTTCGTCATTCTTGCAAGCAAAATTGGTATTTATTTGGCAAGTATGTATACACATGTTATTACTCTAAAAATAAGGTAAAACTACAAATATTGTAAGTATTTACCTACAGTAGCATCATACATAACAAAAGTACCATTTTGGGGCATTTTACACAGTAAAGTATAAAAAGGTGCCAATTACCACCCCCCCCCCACATTCCGACTTCGACGGGACATCCTGACCTCCCTCAAGGTGGTACCCCCATTTTCCCGCTAAAATGACCGCAAAGGATGAACTTACAATTATATAAAAGCCTTAGATCATATTCGTTTGCGTTTTTGTGCGAGAGGGAATCATCCGTTAGGGGGAGCTAGGGGGATGGTAACCCCCCCGGTCGGACGAGGGTTAAAGAGATTTTTTAGTAAAAAAAGAACCCAGAATTCGCCATTTGTAAGTATGTGTGTGTGTGTGCGTGTATGTATGCGCGCGCGCGTGTGTGTGTGGGGGGTGTGTGTATGTGTGTGTATGTGTGTGTGTGTGTGTGTGTGTGGGTGTGTGGGTTGTGGTGTGGGCGGGTAGATAGGTAGGTAGGCAGGCAGGTTTGCATGTTTTTGTTAAACTATAAAATTCAAATCATTGAAACAATTAACACGTAAAATATAGTCAAATACTATTTGTGTTCATAGGGCGCTTTTGTTCTTAAAGATATCCTTACCGACACCTCGTTTAAAGATATATATTTGTCCATGCCGTCCACCTAGAATGGATTTCATTATGCCATCCAAGCAAGTTTCTAAAATTCTTAGATTAACGATTTCCTGCATTTGGAATTTCTGCATAAAGCCCTTGATAGCCTAAATTTAACTGGGGTTGTTTATACCCATCATTATTGTGCTTGCTGTTCATCGGGTGCGATGCAGGACGAGTACGAGTTGATGGTGCATTCGGCTTTTCGTTGCAATATGGGTGTCCACTTCAGGTTCATGGAATTCCGCTTTCCCTTTCCTTTATGAACACAAAACAAATTATACAATTAATAAATAAATAAATAAATAAATAAATAAATAAATAAATAAATAAATAAATAAATAAATAAATCCGCGCACGGCTTCATTGGCTAGCATAATGAGGTTGGGTCCCTAGGAGCACCCACACCACCACCACCTTGGGCACTAACGGGAATGAAAAAATCATGACATTTCACTAATTAAAAAAATAAAGCAATTAAATCTTGGGATTTATTTGCTTAAAAAATAGACCATGCGAGGCAATTTATTAAAATTAATAATACTTAAATCAAATAACTCTTTATATGCTGATAGCATCAATTTTAATTTTGTCATGGCCGTGGTGTTACCCCTGTTAATTTACACACCTTACCTATCTCAAAATGCTTAAGGGTAACAACGTCATCTACATTAGGAATATGCAGGTAAATGTTACCTATCAACCAACAAAATATTCGTGTACACTGTTGTGCAAGGCCGT
>JAMKCH010044221.1:0-12268 GCA_023653785.1 Ophioderma brevispina | reverse complement strand
CTACCATAACCTGCAAGTAGTTGGTTTGAATCTGTGTATACAAGACAAGGCAGTACTTTTTAAACCGATTCTGTCAAATTTATATACGTGCCGTATAAAAATTCCAACTTAAAGATAAACGAGTGCATCAAGGATGCAGTAACCATCATTGGGGATGGTTGGGAATCATAGTTTTGGGTCATGGTCATGTAGTCATACAAGTCAACTGACATATAGCCAATGGTGGTCTTGGCCAGGGGTTATCTTGAGCAGTTTGGTGGCTATACAACTTTAACTTGGAAGAATGTTTTGATATGTTGGGGTCAAAGGTCAAGAGGTCATTGGAGGTCAAAGGGCATATGGCCATAAGATGGCTTCGGTGCAATACCATAAGAGTGTCTGATTGGTGGTTGGCCGTGAATCTGTGTATAAAGACCAGGCCAGTAAATTTTTAACGCAAACCGATTCTGCATAATTTATATACTGGCGTAAAAAATTCCAACTTAAAGATAAACGCGTGCATCCTCAATGATGTCAGTAACCATCACTTGGGAAGTGGTTAGGAATTGCATAGTTGTGGGTCTAGGTCAATGTAAGGTCCTTACAGTTCAACTGACATATAGCCCTTGGGTCTTGGCCAGTGTTTTATCTTGAGCAGTTTGGTGGCTATACAAACTTAACTTGGAAGAATGTTTTGATATGTTGGGGTCAAGGTCAAGTAGGGTCTTGGAGAGTCAAAAGGGCATATGGGCCTAAGAGGAGCATTCTTTGCATACCCATAAAGTTCTTGATGGGTGGTTCTTTTAATCGTTTTTACTAGGCGGGGGGGTCCTTGATTTGGGCCATCACCTTTGTTGTTTTGCGATCAACCTGATTGAAATGCCCCTCGGGTTTGTGGTTCATTTGACCTTAACGACCCATGATGTCCTTGTCATGATCTCTAAAATTTTCGTCATCAACAATCCGCCCCAGCCCAACCAAGTTCCGCCTGGTATAAAGTTTTACCCCATTTGACTCCTTTACCTTGACTGACCCTATGACCTTGTTGTGACCTTTAAGATTTGTGGCAATCAACAACCCACCCCCCACTCAAGTTTCATGTCCATACACCACCAATGTTTTACCCCATTTGACCTTGACCTTGAATGACCCCTATTCCCTTCACAGCGAGCAAAACCCACTAGATTAGTATACTGGAGATGTTTCCGACCTATAGCGTCAGGTGCCTTCATATCCATACGTCAAAGTATGGGTATGAAAGCACGCCCAAGTTACCCAATATGGCCCTACATGACTTTTGACTCCCAAAATAACCCCTTCTAAAAGCTTGAACCACAAAAGTGGTACGGTAAAACTCTACCAACATACAAAACTCATCTCATCGTCAAATCACGGCCAGTTACCCGATAACGACCCCTGATGACCTTTGAATCCAAAAATGCTCCCTCTAAACTGACCACAAAACTTGTACGGGCGAAACTCTACCACCACCCAAAAACGTTCCACATCCATCAACGTAAAAGCAACGGCCAAGCTAAACCACCCGAAAACGACCCTGAATGCCCTTTGGACCCCAAAATGACCCCTCGAAAACGATGACCACAAAACTCGTACGTCAAACTACCACCATACCTAAACTCTTATCCATATATCAAAGCACAGCCAAGTTATCCTATAACGGCCCCTGAATGACCTTTGACCCCAAAATGACCCCTCGAAAATGTGACCACAAAACTTGTACGGTGAAATTCTACCACCATACTTAAACTCATATCCATACGTCAAAGCACGGCCAAGTTATCCAATAACGACCCCTGAATGACCTTTGCAGAGCTGCCAACATTGAGTTTTTGGAATCAGGGAGATTTGATCTTGGAATCAGGGAGATTTGATCTTGGAATCAGGGAGATTTGATTAGAATCAGGGAGATTTTTTTTTTAAAATTTAGTGAGCATTTAAGTGTAATACCTAAGTCCTCAAGATGGATACAGCCAATGGATACTGTCTTAAAGATCAATTGAAAGCTTCCACATTTAAGGAACTGTCACAGGAACTTAGTCCATTTGGATTTTTTTTTAAAGAATGACATGAAAGGTTGGAAGTAAAAGTCAACTTGAAAAGGTTCGTAACTTGAAAACGGAGCCACCTACATAGTTATGAACTGCATCATGAGATAGAGCTCTTTAAAATAAAGCTTTCCCCCCCCAAAAAAAATGACAGGGCTTCGCCGTCTGACAGCCCCCATTTAAGGAACTGTCAGTAGGAACTAAGTCCATATGGAGATTTAAAAAAAAATTGAAATGAAAATGTCGAAGTAAAAGTCAACTTTAAAGGCTCATAACTTGAAAACGGAGCCATCTACAAACATATGAACTGCATCATGAGATAGAGCTCTTTAAAATAAAGCTTTCCCAAAAAAAATTGACAGGGCTCCGCCGTCTGACAGCCCCCGTTTAGGGAACTGTCAGTGGGAACAAACTCAACAAAGTCCACAAGCAGGCACTAAAATAATTATAACTTAACACTTTTGCATTAATAGCAATGAAGGAGCAATATTCAAAAAGGCAAACAGCAAATCACAACAGGTTCATTATCTTGTAGGCCTGTCCCTTTGCACCACTGGAGTTAATTTGTTAACACTTGACAGACTTTGACACAGCATAGCCTATAGCAGTTAAATGGTTAAATATAAAAATATTGCTGTGCTGGTCCATCCGAAAGTCGGGAGAAAAACGATGTCAGAAATTGAGCTGGGAGTTACCGTTTAATTTCCTATCCGTTTACACTCACGGTCTGTATTTTCGTTCGTTTAAACGGTCATAACAAGTTAACGACTGCCGAATTTGGCGTTTCTACGGAAATGCATTTCTTGCACCATAAATCGTTCGTAAGCGGGTTACCCGGCTTTGCATTCGCTCATAATCTCATCTTAAACATAAAATGTGTTTGACTTACCCTATGTGAGCTTTTAATCCAAAATAAAGGGGCCAAAGGTTGAATTCCAGATCTCCAAACGACGAATCACTGGGGAAGCTGCATACCTTTTGTAGATCAGGGTAATATAGATCCCTTTGTAATTGAAGCACCGCGTAAATTGGGCCGTGTAGCGGTGAAACCTGGCACAAAAAGTATCTCGACATGTTTTTCGATCAGTATTGGTAAAAGTCCTACCATTTTGGAAGTGTTCGAAATATATTTTATTGTCTAGGTCTTGCACTTTCATTTAATACATGGCTTGTAAAACAAACGTGCAGAAATGGCTGAGATAGAAAGCCCGAAGGACGCAAACCCCCAAAACCAAAAGTTGCAGTTTTTGGTTTTTTCAATGGGCATACAGTGTACTGGGGACACGAACACGCGGACCACAATCAAATTGCAAGTAGGCTCCGCTCATCCAGTCGGAAAACTCTTGGTGTAAAATCAATACACAAGTATGTGCGTTTGTCCCACACGTGACATTGAAAAACCAAAAACTGCAAACTTTGGTTGGGGGGTTTGCGTCTTTCGGGCCTCTATCTCAGCCATTTTTGCACGTTTTTTAACCTCTCTACCGAAGGGGGGGGGAGCGGTGGTGGTAACCAACCCCCCCCTTCAGGTTTTCCCAGGCTGTAAAACCCTTTTTTGTGCCACATTATGTAATGTAATTGTCAATGCATATTCGCTCCTTTTTAATCGAAAAAAACAAACATCCACCGGGGTTAGGTAAATCCAGGGTGTCCCAAAGTGATCGATAGGGGGGTGGGGTAACCACCCCCCCCCCTCCGGAAGAGATGAGTACCAACATGACTAACACAACACAGGACATCACATAACTTGATTTGGTACCAATAGATACTATGGTTCCTCTTTCCTTGATACCAAATGAGTACCACATGCCTAGCATTAGTCAATGACGTTCATAAGTTCGCATGTCAGCAAACTGCCATTTCCATAGACACACACAGGAAAAATCAATTTTCGCCAAAAGTTAGGAAAATCAGATATCCATGCGGTTTTTGACTCGACTTATGGAAATGACTAGTTTTTTATAAAGAATCATTTTGAGCTATAATAGGGTGTTGAGGGTCGCTAAAATTGCGAAATATCAAATTTTCCACCCTATATACAGTATTCGTACTTCTTCAACATATGACGTCCTGGTGACGTCAGAAGGGGATGTTGGTACTTATGTTGATACCGATGGAAAGACGAAACTCTAAAGCTATCTGGTACCAAATTACAGGAACCGGGGGCAGTAACGAAATCCAGGGGGGGGGGGTGGTAACCACCCCCCCTTCGGGAGTTTGTTTACAAAAAAAGGCTTCGGTAGACGAGGGGTGATATAGATTTGACCATATGGGGGCAAAGGTCAACATAGGGCCACTAGAGGTAAAAAGGGCACATCGGTACCATAGGTCATTCTGGCATACCAGAAAAGTCCGGACCAGTGGTTCCTTTAGTTTTGTCATAGCATTTTAGTTGCAGAAGTGATTATTATATCTATTGACAAAATGGGGTCAAGGCCATAAAACACGGTCATTAGCGGCCACTCTTATGTATACTTCACTATGAGACGTGGGTCAGTGATTCTTTTGGCTATACGTGTGAGGTAACGGCAAATATACACTAAACAGTTACAGTTCACACTCCAGGTTCCCAGGGGCAATGCCTTACAATGCTCAGTATTGCAGCAAGCCGATAACATCTTATATGGTCTCTTTTACAGCAATACATTGACGCTTGTTAAACACATAATAAGGCTATCAGAGAGGTCATGGAATACTGGTAGCAGAGAAAATTGTCGGGATTTACGGGTTTAAAAAAAATGTCTCTATTAATTTTCGTAGGTTTAGGGCCACTTGAGGGAATATCCTCTAACAAAAATAAAGGATTACTACTGACCAATTTCCGGACTCTGTGAACGATTTTAGGGTATTCCTAGTCAAAATTAAGGAATTGTGAATAGGATTTATAGGTCAAAATGTAAGGATTTATGGCCAGATGGTTCCAAAGATTCCGCTTAGTATTGGTATGCTTACCGCCCTTATTAACATTCGCTTTTCAACGAAGCGGATATTAAAAGTAAAAGTGAGGAGGCCAATCATTAGTGGAGCACCGGCGACACAAATGTAATATCTAAAACCCGTCAAAAGTACGGCAAGCATGTTTGTCGTCTCAACTCGCAACAATCAGGAATATATTATCGAAGTGTAAGGTATGAAAAACTATTCCGAAGTAGGTCCACTGCTGGTCGCAGTGAATACCCTCTTTTGTTATTCATATTTATCTAGAAAATGTAATATATTAAAGTGTCTTCAACTTTCAAGGACAACTTATAAATTACAGAACGGCATGCTTTTCAACAGTTCCCCAAGGGGCCTAAAACGGTCAACGTGGGGAAATCGTTAGAGGAACAGCCAGCAATGTCCTTCATGTCGAAAAACAGCCACCAGAACGTAATAAGACAACCCGATAAGGTTTCTCAGCGTAACACCAAAATATTTCTCAAAACACCGCCAAAAATATAACCAATAGTACATAAAATAAAAATTCTACACTTTGCCGTCGAAACCAACAAAACCCAACTTTTAATCCACTCGATACCGGAAACATTATGCATAGTCAGTGTAACTAAATGCCATAATGGAAAAAAAGGCTTGCCTCAAACAAAGGACGCATACCAAATTGCTAAGTCGGATTTGATTTTTTGCAGTTCTAAAGTAGGCAAATTTTGGGTCTCTCTACGTACTTATGCTGAATATTCTTTGAGACTTGGTTGCAAAATACCCCGAGTTATTAACGTAACTCAAGTCTGATCTCAAGTAAAACAACTTCTTTGTGTCATCTCTATTATAGTCTGGCGACCTTCATCCAGGGAAATTTGTTACACTAAATCTACTCAAGTCAAATGAACTCGCCACTTGTGTTTGACCTCAGTCCCTGGTAAGCCCTTGGTAGATATGGTAACATGATCACCATTTCATTTAGCTGAAGAACCCCACTAGAACCGGTTAAAAGGTGCACACATAAACCAATAGCATTCAGTAAGAAAAGGACAACAAGCGCGGCATCAAATATGTCCAAAACTTGACAAAAAGATACAAATTACCCCAACATGACTACCGTCACTGGAATTTTTAAAAAAACAAAGCCCAACACGAGTTCCCCATGTGCTGACTCCAACTAGGCCAGCTTTTTGTAGGACATGCAAATATAAAAACGCCCCCCCCCGACTAGTAGAGAAAATAAGACCGACATTAAAAACACGCCGCTCTCGATAGCAATAACAATCAATTCAATGAATTGATGGTTAAAAAATCCTTTCCCTGTGAATAGAGGATAGGGTCATGTTTCGTATAGTGGGACCACCCTTTAGCGTTACATCCATGGAAAAGCAAAAGTAGGGTTGTAAAGTCATCAATTTCTATATTTGTTAGCATAACATTAAAATGATGTACAACTCTATAGTAAAACCATACATTTTCTGAAAGCCGAAGGTGTAAGGACTCTATATTTGCAATGTTCACGTTGATATACCGGGTGTGCGAGAAAACATAAAGGGTGCAAAACCAAAAAAAAAAAACACATTTTTTTACTTAATATGTTACTTGATGAAAAATCTTCAAGACTAGTACCTGTAAGAAAATTACATATTCTTGAGGCAAAATATAGGCTTTCAATCAAAAAATATAAAATTTTGTATATTCAGCTTATTGGACAAGTGACATACAGGGTGACCAAAATGAACACATTTTTGGTTGAAAAAAATATAACATGCGTTTATTAAGAAGTTCAAAAAATTATCCTTATATAAAAACGTAAGAAAGCATTGGTACTTGCTGGAAATCTTCAGAAAGAATCATCAAGATCTGGACAGGTAACAAAGTAGTTTTTGTACGGGTGGTAGTGAAAACTTGTAGTAATATCAACTTGTAATGACGCCCATATTTATACATTTTTTAGGGCTTTTACCTTATAATCAGACTTGATGTGGGCTGAGGTTCCTTTAATTGTAAGAAATTTTGATCAGTTATGTATTTAAGTATTACATACAATAATTACAGTGTGACCATATGCACTTTCAAATGTGAAACACATACAGGGTGGTGTTCAAAATTAATATGGTATTAAACAAATTAAGTCATCAATTCATCATGATCGATGTGTGATAGTAGAGATTGGCCTTTGAAATCTTGAACATCAATTCCAACATCAATAATAAATACACTTGCTATTGGAACCAGTACTTTTGATCTGGGCATTTCATCTCTCTTAAACAGCAATCCTGTCTATTTTTATACTTTTAGTATGAAATTACTGACCATCGTCTCACATGTATGCGAATAGGCCTATCAAATGACGAAATTGAGTTCTAGTTAACAATATTAGTAATTAGTAACTAATTATATGGCATTAACTAGTGGAAAAGGAATAGTAGTTTGGTCATTTAATTTAAACTGTATGTTGAATGACTTAAAGCATTTAGTTTGTTGGGTAATGCTTTGTGTAGTTTGAAAACGAATCGCATTACTTGCAGGCTGTTGTTAACTGTTTTTAATTAAATCAAAGTTAATTAATCATTAAATAAGGGTTGAATTTGATTTAAGTAGTTGGATATTATACTAAGATATGTATGGAACATGTGCAAGAGAAAAAATCTCCATATCACTAGTTTTTTGCATTTTACAACCATTTGAAAAATAGTAAGCATGTCAAAAACCCAAATTCCCATAGACTTAACACAGGAGGCTGCACCGCGGCTCCTCCACAGTTGACTTTGTTATCGTTTTGCTTAATTAAAATGACAACAATAAAATGATGTAAAAAATAATGCATTCTTGAAAGAAGAATAAATAGGCTTTAAAATAAGCCCAAATTAAAAAAAAATGGTAGTAAATTTAGTGCCAATGTAACGTTCTCCCAAAATCAGGTGTCCCACTATACGACACATGACCATAGGCGTAATTTTTGTGTACCGTGACATGTATACAGTTTGACCATAAACACAAACATTATTGTTCTTTGTTTATTCTGTACTGGTGTAAACCACAATCGGTTGTTTAGTGTAGATTTTTGAGATACCATGGCCTGTATGTCTATTTGGCGGGAAGACGCATGATAACTTCATTTTGTTATATGGAGTTGTACATACTTATCTTGATTTATAAGCAAAAAATGCATTTCCACATTTTTATTGCTGCTTATCCCTTTAAGCAGAGCATCTATTACCTGTAGCAATATTTTCATAACAAATTAGCATATTTGATTGTTTATATATTTTATAATAATTTATCAAAGCTTGTATATTTTAGCCATTAAACTAACCTTCTATCTAAGCAAGTTTTGTTGATGAGAAGTCTATGAAAAATAACTGACAAACCTTTATTTAACTTAAATCCCCCCCCCCCCCCCCTTCATTAACCATTCCTCCAAATATGTTTTCTCAAGGGTTAAGTTAGTTGTATGAATTCGAATTAATAGTTATGCAAAAAAAGGAAGAAGTCATGATTTATATAAGAACACATCTATTTTTCTCCGATCTCCAAAAGATCATGATGTGATTATTGTTGAAATATAACTGCTATAGCCTCTAAGTATAGATGAGGTGACATGTGAGTCACCGCCGGGCAAGAAACAACACTGCCCGACAGTATGTGTAGCACCTGCAGGGCTTGTTGCTTGTAAAATTCGCGCTCAATCAGGCGTGATAAGGGTATTGAATGTGGTAAACTGTATGGGCATATTTCTTCGCACCTCTAAAATGTCAGTAGAAAAAAAACAGTGCTAACTGTGTTTATAACCTTGATGTCACTCATCTATATGCATGTACATACCTTTCAATTGGGAAATTCTATTTGTATTGCCCGTTCCTGTTTAAAGGAATTTTTATTTTGGCCAATCTCATTCAAAAACTATGGGTCTCTCACTGCTATCCTAGAGTGAATGGGAGAAGATCCTGTGGAATCTGATGAGATTTCACAAAATGGGAATAGAAGTGAATATCTTTATTCTACGGAATAAACAATAAACATCAAGGCAACTATAAATCTCTCCCCCAAATCATGTGCTCTGTGTTGTGTAGTGAGTATCTGTGATAACCTTTGAACATGTCTGGGGGTGTTCTCCACTTTTGGTTTGGGTCGGGAATGTGCAGCGGATGTTTGCAACCACTACCCCAAAAATATACCAAAAATGACAGAATTTGCTGCCCATCCTTATACCTGCTTTGGTTGGAGAAGCTGAGAGAAAAATAACTGTTAAAAATGTACTTGAGGCATTCTGGCAACACTATTTTCACATTTGGGGTTTGTAAGCATTCTTCATATCTGATTGACCACTGTAAAATAGACATCTTATACAATTTCAAGAAAGGATCATTCATTATACTAAAAAAGGATGAAAATGATACCCTTCATGGGCTGCAAATCCCCGTTCCCCTTTCCACCAAGATACCCCGCCCCCTAGGATCATGTATGATCTCACTTGGTATCTGCCACAAGGAGGTCTTGCTGGTTGCAGACTGAAAATTTGATGATACGATGCAAGAGGGTTGTTAGATCCCACTGGGGTGTTGATGCCACTTGAGGGTGTTGGATGCACTGAGGGTGTTTGACAGTCCTCAATTACCTGGTAGGCCATCACTTCTGGTCCATAGGGAAGGGCCACCAAACTTTCCAATGTTGTGACTTTTTCCAATCCTTAACAAGGTTGAAGTGCCCAACTGATTGCAACATATTTGCTTTTTTTTGTATGAAAGGGTCATCACCAACATATTTTATTCAAAATTTAATTTTGAATCCAACATACCATTTTAATGCGAGTGGTAAATCGCGTGTATTACAATAGCCAATAGAATACTGTACAAACTATTTCCGGTACTGTAAAATAAACCATATTTTAGCCTGTAGCATCGCAATGGGAAGGAAGTCCAACCAAAACTATTGTGCAGATGAACACAAAACTATAAGTTTGCATGATATTACAACTCAAGGTTTGATGATGAAGGTGCGGGTCGAGACTGAGGATTGGCTAGGGGAACATTGAACCATTTATATTTAAACAGTATCACCAAAAACCTTATGACATTTGTGTAATCATATAAACACAGATTATTAACAAAATGTAATTTATAAAATTACTAAATAATCAACACAAACTCAAGCTCATTTTCATTGGGAGTACTCCCGGCCCACATAGGGGACTATGGTTAAGGTGACTGCAGTGTTTACTTGGTCTACCTAGGTGGATGATTAACCCCGCTTTTGAAGCCAGCGAGTGGTAACATGCAAACCAGAATGAGTTTTCTTTCCAGTGGCTACTCCAGAGGTACTTCAAACCTCTACATTTTGCATGGGTAATGTAAGTTGAACCATTTGTGAACTCTATGATGATATACCGTGTGAGGACAAAAAAAACTACATTCAGAATAAAAAAATAATTAAAATAGTAATGATGTTTGCTCAAATGTTTCCTTGTTAATTAAAGCGGGATAAACAGGCTTCAGAAAACGTTTATTTGGTGTCCTTTGAACTTTGGAGGAAGAAGTTAACTATTTTTGCTGAAAGACTTAAAAATCCCCTGTTTGGCCGATTTTGAGCCAAAACAAAAGATGCATCATTTACAATAGAGTAAAATGGTCTTCAGCAGTGATTTGAGTAAAAATATTAACACCCAAATTATTGTAAACAATAGGAAGGTGGGAGAATATTGAAGATTTAAGACATAAAGGGTAAGATGTCATGTTAATGCAAGGGAATAATGTGTCCGGGCTAAGTAAAAACATGAATAATGGGCGAGGGGATGCCGAGACCCATTATTCAAATGTGGTACTGCAGGGTAAACATTATCGGCATAAAACATGACACGCACCTTTATTCTATTCGATATCACCCAAATAAATGAAATAATAAACCAAGATAAAAAATGGCAATGTCTTACTAAAAAAACGGAACACGTGTTTACGTCTTTACAGCGCGAGCCCTGTTTCCTCCGCGTAAAGGTTAGCGCGTGACGCCTTTAGTGATGGTGACCCGCGCCAAAAAGAAATGTTTGCCTTTGACACGCACTAGGGCGCAATCGCGACCCATTATCGCCAGAAAATATGGGCAGACAGTAAACTAACCAATCAAAGAGCGCGCGTTTGAAGAATGGGCAGTAAAGGTAAAAATATAAAAATAATACCCAGCGATACCAAAGAAAAGCTGAGTGAAAAAAAAAATTTCAATTTTCTCCAAATAAGGGAAAATCAAGAGCTGGTGTAAGACCAACATTTTACATTGGTTCAACAAGATTTCATGGTTTTAACCTACAACGAAATTTGGGAGCCAAAGTGAACCATAGAAGGTTTGTATTCAATTGAAAAAACGTGCGATATTGAATTTAAGTTTTAATTCCAATTTATTACAAGAAAAACTTCAGCTTAGTTCTCGCAAATTAATGGACGCTGAGTATACTGTATTGTGCAAAAACATAATTACTTAGAGATGTACATACAAAAAACTCTGAGCAGTTCATTATGTTCATGAACTGATACATTGATATGGAGTCAGATTGATTTCAATAACTGACTCTTTATGATTGACAATGGTAATTTAATTGTGAAGATATTTTACGATAATTATTTAAACAAAAGACCGTTTTATTCAAAATGATATGTTTTGTCGAGAAGAAATCGATACCATCTGAAATTGCATGTGTGAATTGTCTTTGCTATAATGTGTTATGTATACGGTCGGTGTCAGTCTCTCCGCATTGTATGACTAAAATCGGCCAAAAAATCTTTTAGGTCTCTCCTCAAAATTGACATATTGCGTCTGATTCCAAAGGCCCCCCCCCACCGAAGACACCAAATAAAAATCTTCTGATAGCCAGTTTTCCTGTAACAACAGAAAATAAATCTTTCCTGAATGTAGTTTTATTGACTCACACTGTATAGCAAAGAAACTTGAATAAATCTGTTAATGTACACTGCGATTTAAGTCATATGTTTTACAAAGTGGACCTTGGGGAATCTGGGTCAAAATCAAGGCACTAATTCAGGTTTTATTATACAGATAAAGTCAAATAGGTGTGTGCATTGCATGTGTTTGTATTTTGGGGACAACTATGTATTAGTGACACTAACAGATAGTGTCCCAAAAAGACAAACCACCTACATTGTATAAAAAGCTGAACATAGTCTGCAAACAATTTTACAAGCATTCTTACATAATGCAAATTAATATATGGCCATTTGATTAGGATATAAAATGTCAAATATAGCACTCTTTGTAAACGGTCTATTCAAAGTTCTTTTGGCGACATATCAATT
>JAMKCH010044220.1:0-44731 GCA_023653785.1 Ophioderma brevispina | reverse complement strand
GTTCAAGGAGTTACTCTGCATAGGTATTATAGAGTGCACTTAAAAAGCTAAAATCTCAAATAACTGCTTTATAAACTTTGTTACGTAATAACTTGCTTTTGGTATATCGAATGCTCCTGATATTTTTATGCCATCTGCGTATGATATCAGGTCAAATTTGTGGAAAATATCAAATGCATAGGTATAATGGTTTTAACCATATTGAAGAAAATATAAATATAAAAAGTCCTTTTTTCAAAAAAATGCTAAAAAAACGTGTTTTTAACCTAATTTTCAACCCTTAGCACCTTTAAACTATACCTAAATTGATATGATCTTGTAGAAAATTTGATTGGCTTTTAAATGACGTAAACGGCACTATTTTTGGAGGTTGTAATCAACAGTTATACATAAAAACATGCTTTTAGGTAAAAAAGCGGCCGTTTTGGACGCCATCTTGGATTTTTATTTTTTCGCAAGAGGCTTATTTAATCCAACATCACTTTTCATACCCCCTAACATATACACTATGCATGTATGGGGTCAAAAATTTTAGAGCAGAGGCTGTAAGGTCAAACCTTTTTTAAGCGAGATACGGATTGATGGCTCCTAGACTAATATCACAATTTCATGATTCCAAAAATCATGGGTGTCATTTTTTAAAGTGCGTTCTTGGATGTGTTCTAGGGGGCAAGGCTTATACAGGGGTCAAAATATAAAAAGGGTCACAAGGTGTTTTAAAGTATACCATCATGTTCAGTACCTTTCAAGGATTTCAGAAAGGTATAGTTTGCCCTATCTAAGGGTTATAGTTTGAGTTATAAGGCAAACCCAGGCGGGTGACACTGTGTACAAATGCCTATAGACGATTTCGTAATAGATGGTGATAGCGCCACCATTTTCCATAAGCTACCTAATTAGCTAATAATTTATGCAGCATGACGTATGACCGGGGATGACGTAGCGTAATAGCGCCACGGACGACTGGCGAACTATAAGCTGCAGATTTCATGCAGTATTCCTCCATTCTCTTGATCGAGTGTCCTATCCCGATTTATTTGGGATCCCTGGCAAAACAGGTTAAGGTCACACTGGAGGAAATTTTCAGATTGTTTTAAAAATGGTGCCAAATTGTTCATCTTACTGTACAGAAGCCGAAAATATACGGGTCGCATTGTCATTGACGTTTTAATGACAACTTAGAATGGCAAATATGGCCGGGTCAAAAGGGTCTATGGAGATCAGTAGCCATATCTGTAAAAGTCACTTTGAAAGGGAAACACTATATACATTTTACTATTCAGTATGGCCGGGCGAACGATTTAAAACCAGTTTCAACAAAATCGGACCATTCTGTAAAATATAACCTTGAACTCTCTTGAGCCTACTGTACTAAAACAATAGGTCGTAGATATGGCAAACTATACCTTTTTGGAAACGTTAATGAGCAGCCGAACAGATTGGTATATATTTTAAAACAATTTAAACACTTCTATTGTTTACCCCTGTACAAACTTTGCCCCTTATAGAACATCAAAGAACACATTTTAAAAATTACACTCATGATTTTAGATTCATGAAATTCTGAATTAGAAAAATATTGGTGTCAAATTGTATATGAAAAAAACTAAATCAAAATATCCATTACATTTCCCCATATACTATTATATGTAATATTGTTTTGGACATACCAAATTCTTGTCCCAATCTGATTAAAATCATTAAAAGTGTTATTATATAAAATTTAGATCATTTGTGCACAAGGCTCATTTGTTTGTGTTTGAAAGGTATTTCTGACCTTTGACGTCCACGAGACAACAGTATTTTTTTTTGAAATTCCATGGTCGCGCACCCCCTGCGGATTCGTGGATTAGAATAGGGCCGATGTAGCCCTGCTACATGTCGTAAGATACAACTAAAAGGGGCCCCTGCAGTTTCGGGGTTTAGAATAGGCCCGCTGTCCCCCTTACACGTCGTAAGAGGCGACTGAAAGGGGCAACTCATCTGTTATTTCAACATGATGCAGTTGTGATTAACCCTAACTCAAACCCTAACTCTAATCCCAACTCAAACCCTAACCCTAACCCTAACTCAAACCCTAACCCTAACTCAAACCCTCTATCCCAAACTATAACCCATGGTCCATTGCCCATAGTAATAATGCGGTCTGACAGACTCCCCTATAGCAGAAA
Source organism: Ophioderma brevispina (assembly GCA_023653785.1). Classification (NCBI taxonomy): domain Eukaryota; kingdom Metazoa; phylum Echinodermata; class Ophiuroidea; order Amphilepidida; family Ophiodermatidae; genus Ophioderma; species Ophioderma brevispina. The sequence continues at coordinate 42,560 of JAMKCH010044220.1, read as the reverse complement.
TGGAATGCATCCAAATTAGATGACACGAATGACCTTTATAGCGACAAAATGGCGACCTACATAGTTAAACTAAGCGGACGAAATGACGAAAGAAAATCACTGAAAATATCATTATTGGAGAATATTGTAAACTTTCTTGGTAGACGTTTCATATAGAAGTCCCATTGATGCAATGAGGTATTACAATTGATTCCGTCATGCGCTGTATGACATTGTGCAGTAGCACTTGGCGGAATGAATGGCAATACCTCATCTATTAGTCCCAATAGGTACGCATATACTTCGTATATAGGGTACCACCCACTGCCATAGAAAGTCGATGTCAATGAAATTCCCATTGTGTGGATGGAGCAAAATTTTTCACCTAAATTTCTCTGAAAATTATAAAGCCTGTAATAATTACTCACAATATCCATGTTCTATAATGTAAGGAGAACATGTGCAAGGTAATTTTAGCAGTTTAGAAGTGCATTTTGTGGTTTAAATTTTAATGAGAAGTTTCAATTTCGTGTACACTCAGTTGTAATGGCAGAGTGTGTGACTCTTATAGAGTCACTGTTGGGACTACTCATCTATGGGACTTCTATATGAAACGTCTACCAAAAACCTTAGGAAGCCGGGCAAGTTATTTCATGATGTATAAATTTTAAAGTTGTGGCAGAATACAAAATTCATACCGAGTTCTCCATAAATGGGAATTTCGTTGACATAGACTTGTAATGGAGTATACAAGTGTTTTTGTTAAACATCTAATTTAAGAATTATTGAACGATATCAAGTAATCTACCTACTTGCAGAAAGAGGAAATGCCACGCATATTAGTACCAGAGAAAGTATTCCAACGGTCCCCATCTTGACGGTGCTGATTATTGCGCGTCCGGCCAACTCCAATACCGAATGAGGAATGAAGCATGGGTCCCAGAAACAATGCAATACTCAACTGCTGTGTCTCTTTTGGAACAATGTGTGCCCTGGTCTTCATGAGATCAATACCAAACTACATAGACCAACAAAGTCGGTACAGTGATCACTACATAATCCTAGTTAATAAAAATAAAAAGGATTCCCAGTCAGTACAAATTCTAAAGAAATATCGCATGCATTGAAGGTTGCACCTGTTGGACTGGCGTGTTTGGAAAGCATGGCATGCCGTCTTAACCCAGGTCAAAATTCCACTCGAACCCGGTTAAACTGGATCTATCTAACGGGGACCAGTTAAAAAATGACAAGCAACCAGTTTCAAACCAGTTAAATACAGTTGAAAACTGTTGAGTTTAATAGGAAAAAATGGGCAAGTAGGCAGTTAAACCTTTTTGATTAACAAAGTCCTACCCAGTTTGAAAATACATTGTTTAATATGGAAAATGGGGAGTTTAAAGGTGGGTTCAACTAGTATATTTTAACCGGGGGTAGCCTACGATTGCCTTTGCAAAAAAACTTCACTAAAGGTATATGGAGCAAGTGGCTATTTCCCGTATATGCAAATGACGTAAACAAATGAATGTATTTCATGCATAGTAGGATTTTTTTATTCCTGTCAGTTCAATAAAGTTTTTGGGACGTGTCGACGATCTGGGAGGTTGTATACTTACCAATTAAAAACAATAGCAATTCGATGTGACCGATACCGGGTCAGATTAATAGTGGGGGACTGTAGTGTACAGATCTCATGTGAGTGTGCAAATATGGATTATAAAACTGTGACTTTTGGTTACACAAGTACTTTATGAATTGATTAATCAAAAAATTGATGAAGCACTGCCCGCCCGTTCATGTCCCCGGCTCGGCTTGGAGTTAAGGGTTACACAGGGGTTTAAAAAAATTAACATATTAAGATTGTGTGAAAAGCACACCATGATGTGTCTGGTCACAATGATTCAAAAAGGTCAATTTTGGTTTGGATCACTAACCCTACTGTACTCTACGTCGCTCGTATGGTGTGGGCCTCGCTCTAGTTGATTTTGTCTTCCATCTTCACTGTGCCTCCCGTCTCTCCCTTTCTACAGGGGTCCAAATGAAAAAGTTGCTCCAATTTTGTAAATGGTTCAAGTGTTGGTTCAGCTCATAGAATGAAATATAGGAAAGTTTTGAATATCTAAGTGTATGGTCTTAACCAAATGGCGAATAAGTTCAAACGCTATTGGCAGCTATTGGATTTTCTATCACCTGTGACCTATTTTGTTGGATAAACTGAAAACTAAGCGTAACAGATAAGGCAAAATATTCATATTTCAATACTTTAAGGTAGGGAGAAAACAAATTTGCACACATATTACATGAATCAAAGGAACTTTTAATTTTTTACCATTTTTAAAAATGACGATTTTTGACATTTTCACTATTTTTACAGTTTTTACCCCAAACTTCCGAAAACTATAAGCCAGAGATGTATAGTGTAAAACTATAAAATATACCCTTTTTGGAATCATTGTAACCAGACAGAACATCATGGTGTACTTTTTCAACACAATCGTGAAAATTTTTAAAATTTTGGCCACCTGTATGTTATAACCTTGGAAACCCAAGCTGGGGTCCATTAAGGGGGGCTGTCACGTGCTTCCATAAATGTTATGGATTATCAATGCCTTAAAGTTCCTTGTGTGCAAAAAATCACAATTTTAGCCGGAGCGCACACTCTTTCAATACAGTTCCCTGCCGGGGGGGCCACTTAATACTTTCCCGTGTGTCCATACTCACAGCAGGAACCTTTCAGATCTGACCCTACACGCGGATATCTTTCCTTCATTCAGACTACCTCTTATCACGGATAAACCCTACAAGCATACCTTATTTTAAAGCGGCACTAGCAAATGTTCACAAAATGGAAATCCTTCAATTTGATTTGCCCTGCATGAATTGGTCTCTGTGGATCCTTTAACGCGCGTAGCGCGGAAATGGCTAATATCCTGAGTTAAAAGGATTTTTGTCTACTAAGTAAGTGTTATTGGTAGCATTTTATAATTTTTTCGGTAGGAGGGCCGCGGATCCGCCATTGGTACCTAACGCTGCTTGATGAGTGCGAAAATGATGCCCTTTTTGCGTCATTTTGCTTGGTTTTGTGACCTTTTCGCGGTCCGTGCGGTCGCGCCCGCGGTTGTGAAAACCCTACCCGTTTCCCGCGTTTTTCTGCTCGCGGATGACAACGATTAGGTTGAGTGGCCCCCCCCGGGGCTTCCCTGCCTATAAGGCCATCTTTAAAAAATGTCCCTTCTCACGAACAAAATGCAAGGTAATCCTCTGAATAAATCCAAATACAAAATAAACAACACTCTGATGCGTTCACCATTTACGAATAAGTATTATTACCCAACCAAAACTGTTACCCGTCCACTAAGGAATATTAGGAAAAAAACTCGATACGTTTACATGTATTCGTCTGTCCAAAATAACGCATGAAATCTTGGTCCAATCATTTGTCTATTAAGTTACGAAGAGTTTTGGGTCAATTCATAACGAACTAAAAGATTTAAGTTGGCCTAATCTCCTCAATGGATGCACAACACTATACGCCTCCCTCCCAATAGACTTGTATAGAAAATTCATCATGTTCATCGGGGCTGTATCTCGAGTTACGTGGTTTCAGAAAATGAGAGTCGCACAGTTTGTTCGCAAGACCTTCTTTTATAACATATGCAAAATTATCACAACTTTTCCCGTATAAATTTTGCAATATGTAGCGATTTCTGGAGGGTAGTAATTTCGATACTCAAATTTTGCGCCCCACCCCGAAACCGGAGGAAAAAATGCAACGTGTGGTTTAATCGCCATTTTAAAACGCAAAATAAGGCTTAAAATCAACACACTGTTTCTTTCGGAATTATCATGCACCACTTTCAAAAAATCGGTTTCTGAGACCAAATTATGCAAAAAATGTGACTCAATAGATATCAATAACTCGAATGTTCACCGTGAAGTACGGTGATGAAGTACGGACTATTGCTGTGTGTGATAAAATTTTGACGGAAGTGGCCCGCCAAAAGGGTAATTAGGGGTGTGTACCCTTAAAGCGGAATTATGTTTGAACCCACATTAATTATGTGTCAAACAGATAGCTAATAAAAGTCAAATTGAGTCGTCGAATTTTCACTTCGTTAGCATTTTTAGTTTTTCGAGATATGGCTTCTAAAAGATTGCCGACCAATACGCAAAACCACTCACTTTTGCCCGATTTTTAGTTAGCGCGTCGTTTTCCTATATTTTTGGACCGCTTATAAGCCATCAACGTTACGACGGCACCTTGAAGTTGCCTTTAAAGAATCATAATTTGTAATTTCCTTGCCGCTGGGTGTATGTAAAAACATAATCTGAATTAAAAAACCGTATGACATTTTATAGGTTAAAAGATGAATGAAAAATGTGATTTTCGCCCATGTTAATTATTTTTTTTCTTTTTGTTTTTGGAATGGGGAAGGAAGTGTGGGAAAAGAAAAAAATTGGGTTGTGGTAGTATTGGCTTTCATTTTATATTTGGCTATTTGGTTGTTGGATGTGGAAAGAGGTAGTTGTGTAAGAGGTTATTAATTATGGGTATTTTTAGTTATGGGTATGTAGGTTAAATAATTTGATAAGGATTTGTGATGTTATAATTTGATTATTTTATTAAATTATTTTGTTTTATTGTTTTATATTTAGGGGGGGAGTATTGTGAGGGTGCCGAGTGGGTGGTGAGAGAGGGGATGGAGGAAGATGGGGGGACAGGGGGAGAGGGGTGGGAGGAGGGGATGGGAGTGCGGGGGGGTGAGTGTGGAGGGAGGGGGAGACGGGTGGAGGGGGGGAGGGAGGACGGGGGGCAGAGTGGGGAGAGAGGGAGGGATGGGGAGGGGGGGAGAAGAGGGGGGGGGAGGAAGGGGTGGGGCAAAGAATGAGGGAAAGGGAGAAAAAGGGGGTGGGGGAGGGGGAGGGGTGGAGGTAGGGGAGTGGGGAGGGGAGGGGGAGGAGGGGGAGGAGGGGGGGAGGGCTGGATGAGGGGTGAGGGGGGGGTGGGTGGGGAGCGGGAGGAGGGGGGGGAGTTTGGCGTAGGGGAGTGGGAGGGAGGAGGGGGGAAGAGGGGGAAGGGGAGGGGGGAGGGACGGGGGAGGGGGGTGGGGGGGGGATGGAAAGGAGGAGGGGAGGGGAGGGGGGGGGGGGGGGGAGGGAAGGTAAGGGAGGGGGGAGGAGGTGGGAGGGGGGGAAGGGAGAGGAGGAAGTGGGGGGGGGGTAAATGTGTTGTTATTATTTTTATAGGTTTTTAAATTTGGCCTTTTTTTGCTTGATAGGTGTTTGTGGTGGTTTTTTTTTGATTGGGGGAGGGTAGGGAGGGAGGGAGAAGGAAGAGAGGATGTTAGGATGTTGTATATTTAAGTGTGGGGTTTGTTTGTATTTTATAATATTATTTGGTTTTGTGTATGTTTTATGAGGAGTGGTGTGTTGTGAGAATTTACATTATGGGTTAAGATATTTTTAATTAGTGTATTATATTGGTATGTTTTTTTTAATTGCAAGATGCAGCAAAAACAACATACAAAAGGACCGTTTTAAAGTTTGTTCGATTTAGCCAACGTTTCAGGTGCATGCGACCCTTTTACGTGCTAAAAATTTTCTACAAATCTGTGAGTCATGGCAAAATTCAAATAACAATTAAAATAGTATAAAACACTTCATAAAGTGGCCAAATTTGAATTCATCTAGAAACATCCCATTCTGAGATTTGTCTTTCAACAGAAAGTCGGGCGTTTTCTGACTATATCTTGCCCATAAAGAACCTTGAGCGCGTTAACACAAGGCGAGGAGCCCCCAAAAAAAACAAAATCCACCAAACCAAAACAAACCGAAACAAACCCACCACCCACCACCCTCCCAAAACCCCCCCCCAACACCCCCCCCACCTCCCCCCCCCCGACCACTTAAAGTGGGTAAAATCGAGGATTTTTTTAAAAGAAAATGAGGAAAGTGTTTTAATAATATAATCCTTGAAATATCGTATAGGACCTGTTTTTATAGTGAAGTACGGAACGATTGCGCGGCTAAAAATAGAGGGTTTAAAAAATCATTTTAACAAGCCATGTACTGTGCCTAATTGCGATTGGGGAGAATATCCGTTGATACCTTGACAACCAGTATGCATGCGGCCGTGTTTGAGCCCGTATTTGGAGTTAAATAGTTGATTTGTTTGCCCATAAAGGGCAAATACGAAGAGAAACCCCAATAATTTTGGTTTCTGACTAAACATTAACAGTGTTAGAAAATAGAAGGAAGCATAAAAATCAATAAAACTATGATAATATTGCCTGTTGTACCAACCCCAAAAAACGGCTGTGCTGTATAACGAGTCTAGCACCATGCTTGCACGCTTACGGGTGCACACCACCATTAAGCCTCCCATAGACTTTGTTTAGAAAATTCATGTTCTATCTGGCTTGTATATCGAGTTACCTTGCGTTTCAGAAAATGAGAGTCGCACGTTTGTTCGCAAGACCTCTTTTATCAACATTATCCAAAAATTCATCACAACATTTAAGTATAACTTTTGCAATATTTAGCGATTTCTGGAGGGTAGTAATTCGCTTACTCAAATTTTCGCCGAAAACCGGAAAATGCACCGGTGTGTTAATCCGCCATTATTTAAAAACGCACCATAAGCTTAATCAACACATTTTCTTTCAGAATATATGCAACTCTTTCCAAAACAATCGGTTAGATTTTGGTAGAGACAAAATTATGCAAAAATGTGCTCAAATAGTATCAAAAACTACAGAATTTCACCGTGAAGTACGGATATTGCGTGATACAAATTTTGCCGGAAGTGGCCTCCAAAACGGGTAATTAGTGGGGGTACCCTCAACATTAATAGTCCAGAGGATAAGCAAAAAAAATCGTTGCCACTTTGGTGATAGAAATTTAACAACTGGCACACACACTTAATAGGATTATAACTACTTATTTCAAAACGGGACCCCAGGTTGATTTGACCTGTGGCGGCTATTATGGCGAAATTTCAACGTGGCCGCCATTTTAATTTTCACGGCTCATAGTAGCCGGGGTTAAATCAATATGGACCGAACTTGATTTTTGTGTCTTCTATGCTATCAGGTAAGGAATTCTAAATGATGCTACGTTTTAAAGATCTCGGCCAAATCATTCTGTTTTCCAACATGGCGCGAGAATGTACACTTAAAAATTGATACTTTGTTTCGTTTGCACAAAATATCTTGATATCATTTGAATTTTTGAGTATAATTCTTTTGTTTTCAGGGTCAAGAAATGAAATATAATATTACTTTTTAAGTTAATATCTTTGCAGCCATTTTATTCCAATAAAATAATCATAATTCATTGGTTTTGTGTTCTACCTTATGTTGTCAGGCCTACTTACTAAAACCAATTATGACAATAACATTAAAGGGCTTATAACGTGAATCGAACAGCCTCGTCCCCCAGAATTAATAAAAAGTTGAGATTTTTATATGATCTGAATTAATGCTAATAGGTAATAAGAATAATGATTGCACTTATATGTCGCTCTACAGAGAAAACATAGCGCCTTACAAACAAATACTTAAAATATAAATTTAATATACAACAGGACATACAGGCATATACTAATCCAAAGTTAACAAAAGATTTAAAACATTAGAAAATAAGTATGTTTTTCAGGAGCCGGGTGGAAGGTGCATATCTATGTTAAAAGGAAGCTTGTTCCACAGCCTAGGACCAATTACGTGAATGACCTACCGCCAAATCTACGCTTTGTACGAGGAATAAACAAACGTTGTAACATCAGAAGAAGGCCGTAGCCTTTATCTTGTACAATCAGAATTTACTATCACCAACTACAAATTTAGACCATCATAAGGTATAATTGAGCCTGTCCGCGACGAAATTATGACACATAAAGAAGGATTTTGTATCTGGTACGTTCATTAACAGGGCAACCAATGAAAAGTAATACAAAAGTGTGTGACGAAACTCGCCAGCATGCGAACACCAAACGCGCAACTTTTTTGTAAGCGATGGAGGCTTTTAATATCTACTTCACTGGCGCCATATAGTAGTGAGTTTGAATTGTTAGCCTAAGTAGTATTTGTGCCTTATCTTAATATTAATGTTTTAATAAAATAACGCGACATAGCTACCGAAGTGCTCAGGCCGCCGTGGCGAAGCTCATAAGGCTGTTACAACACGATTAAATTCAGAACGGTTTTAAAGCTTGGTGTTGTACGAGGAAACCCGCATTCTCGGGAAAATCTGCAAGGACGGGTAACAATTTTAAACCAACCTACCGTCCTAATACACTAGCATTAGTAAAGTAAGTCACTGTTGTATTATGGTTTATTAAAATAGCCCTATTGTCACAAGACCAAAAACAGAAATTGCATTATAAAATACTTTAAAATTACAATGATATTGCACACAAAAAGAGTACCAAACATGGACACCACAGTAGAAGGAAGGATTCAAATGCTACTATTGTTCCGATCCGGGTCCATCTCACCAATTCCCTATAAGCCTATGATCGAGGGAGGGACTGGAAATGAGCCATTATCCACTGTAGTCTTCAACTTGTATATTGGCAATGAATTAAATAGTAATAATCTTATCGTCGCATTTTTGTATTCCTGTCAGTTCCTTAAAAAGTTTTTCGGGGCGTGTCGACGTCAATTTGTTCTGAGAGGTTACATGCTTTCCAATCATACATAGAAAAGTCGATGTCAAGATACTGGATCAGATTAAGGCCATAATTTAAAAATGTCCCCTTTTCTTCAACGAAGGCAAATGTTACAAGGCAAATGCACTGCAGAAATTCCAAACACTAAAAAAATTGAACAAACTTAAAGCATTCAAAAATAAGAAATGCTATATATATAGTAGTAAGATTACTCAACAAAGTTCTTTACGTCAATAAGGAATATTGAAAAAATATGATACGTTTACATTTATTTCTTGCTCCAGGGAAATTATCCAATTGGTTCCATCATTATCTATATATAGTTATTTAGAGTTTTGGTCGTATAACAAAACTAACAATATCTACGTTGACTAATACCCCTCTTCCAACGCCATGCTGTTCTGATACTTATCCGTTATTGTGACACCAACAAAGGAGGAATCGATAGCGTTGTCTCAAACTTTAGACAATCTGTTGAAATTCCATCTGGTCTGGAAGCCTTTTATAAATTATATACAAAAAAAGTTCATGTACATTGGGTTTAAAGCATCTGTAATCTGTGAACAACATTTACCTTCATGCGGTTAATACGGCTTGTTATTGCTGGTCTCAACACATCCCCTCCGCATTAATTCGTACCATCGACAATATGCGTTTTACTGACAGAATAAAAATCAGACTATACTAAACAACATTTAAATTTTTTTTCTGGAAAATTAGTACGGTATTATATTATGATTTGTAGACATGCCAATAGATCGAAAAGCATGCATTCGATTTTCAGTCTTTCATCTTGCTGTAGTTCCTAAAAAGGTAGGGTTATTCACTCAAAAAGTCATAGAATTGGAAACTTCCAAACTAAAGCACAGAGCAATTGGCCAACATATATTTTGAAGAAAGGATGCGTGACAGGTCATGTATGGAGTCAAAAACAAAGCACCAGAGTTGCCAAATACCAGTGATTTCAAAACGTCAAATGCACAGTGCAAGATGTAAATGGATGACTCTTTTGTTAAAATGGATGATCTTCCACCGGATGGCTGTAGCGAGATGAGTAGCGTATATCAGCACTCACAGTTGCAGGTTGGTACCCAGGGATGAAGAGAGAACGTTGTTGTGTAACGAAGATATATTCTTGAAAAATGTACAACGCTGAGCGCCAATGGTCTCAATGAAATGACATTTCTCTGACACAACTGAGCGCTAACAGCAGGATGATATTTAACTGGACGTGCATTAATGGTATAGACACAAAAATCAGTGTTATTAACCGAAATATGAGACATTGAAAATGTGATTGGCAGCCATTTTGAAAAATGGTCACCACGGCCGCCACAGGTCAAATCTGGCTGGGGTCCCGTTTTGAATTAATTGGTTGTGGTCCATATTAAGCGTGTACCAAATGCTATACTTCTATCACAAAGTGCACAATTTTGCTCCAGATGGGTCTTAACCCTCTGTACTATAAGAGGTTCACCCGTCCTTGATGTTCATGACACTTTACCCATTCTTCGATTGACTCCAAACAAAGGAATCGATAGCGTGTCTCAGACAATCTATTCAGTTGACAATATATTCAATTGTTTCTGGTATGAAGCCTTTACATAATTCAATACGTGTAAAATGGGTTAAAGCATCTATTCAGTTGTACAAAGTTGAGCATTTACGGCTTTTTAGTTTTGATCTCAACACACCCCCTCCATATGAATGTACCACCGACAATATGCGTTTACTGACAGGAATAAAAAAAATCAGACTATAACGTTAACGACCCTTACCACACACGCGGTTGCAAACTGCTATGGTTTTTCGAAAGTACATACTTAGAATTATTATAACTCCTTAACTATCACACATTCCATAACCAACAGCTGAGAGATGAGATTTGTTGTCAAGATATATAAAATAATGTAGAATCAAATACCAAAATTATATGACGAATTTTACATACCTGATGTTCAAACACCCCAGCTCCACAATATATTTTCATATTGATCAAATATTAATGTGTGGGGAAAAAGAATATTTTCAAACATTTTGACAATCAGGAATATTACATATTGTACTATGTCTGAGAAATCTGGATTTTAAACATGTTTTTTTTTCATGACAAATATTGTACAGTGGGCAACCATAAGAGTGTGTACTGGTCACGTTGCGCGCCATCTGTTTGTAGAGATCAGTGACTGCAATAGCCAACCAATAGCACAATACCCAATTTGAGACACGCTTAGCAAGGAAATATGTACATGAGCTCATGTGATCTCTAGTTATGAGGACGGTCGGTATCCAACTCATTTATATGTTAATTGTTAAAAATCTAACTTGACTTTAAATGTTCAGCCATGACCGCAAAACCCGGGATGAATATACCTAGAGAGGGATAGGAGGCACACACAAATACACCTTCAGGTGTGCCTCGGCTTGAGTTTTATAGAAAATGAAAATTAACCATTTTCAGGAAGACCGAATACATCAAAGAAAATAAATAATCGACTTTGGGAAGTGGAAAGCGGAGACGTTACAAGTCTCTGATATCTGTTTTCATTTTGTGGATGAAAGTCAACGCATTGTGATCCGTGTACACAAGAACTGGATGCACTGTTGTACTCAAGTAGTTTTTCTGATGTTTGTCAAACTTCTTATAGGAATAACATACAGGATGATCAACATCGAAAATTTCTTTGCCAATTCCCCTTTAACAAAACAAACTTTTTAACAAATTTGGCATTTCCAACTCTATCTATGCAATCAATGCAATCCGTGGATCGAATGTCGGTTTTGTTATAACAGATGTTGACTTTTCGAAAATCTTTGACATGTTTGCAGTTTGATTGGATTCAAACCACACCATATGTATGTTGTTTGAATTGCCTCTGAATCTCACAACATCAATGTCAATGGGCCATGACATGTGTCTCACGGGTGACATCATGAATGTTTTCCCCACTTGTGAATTATCCTTTCATTCCTTCTTTCCCTTGACTTTCTTGCCTAAATTGGGCAAAGTATATATTGAAATTTGCAATTTGACACCATAATCATTTTTCTTTTTTTTGTTTGCAGTGCTGTATTGAATGATATGTTTTCTGTTATTTTTTGTACTCTCAAAATTAGCACATTAGATACTGGGCAGCAAAAGTGTTGTGCCTAGTACATTGGGTCTAACTGTATCAAATCATACTGGCATAACATCCTATCCTTCTTTTCCAGTTCCTTTTTTTCTTTCTCATATTCCGTTGCCTAGTTTTGGTGTGTTGTCTCAACTACGTAGACTGCACCTGAATGATCAGTGACACGATACCAACAAAATCGACCCCCCGCGGGGACATACAACGGTGTGTTGGTGTGCTCGAGTGTATCCCCATATGCTACACTGTGGGTGGCACCGTGGACAAATGCTGAAGGCTCTTCCCTTTTTATTCTTTTAAGACTATTCCATCCTGAGTAGGGTAGTGGAACCCTTGTTCATGTTGTTGGTAACAACACAGCAGAAAGTCTTTATGCTGCACTGCATCCAGTATCATCTCCAGTAGTCTTGACTTTGACTTGCCATTGGATAGACTTTAGATGATCCTGGACCGAGAGAGTGAGTCGACGCTGCTGAACTTTCCCTCACTGTTAAACCAACCCATGCGAAAGGTAATTACATTGCATGCAAGTCTGTCATGGTCATCTTCATTAATCACTGATGGACGAACACGATCAAATCATACTGGTAAAAAAAATCAATTTTTGTCTTGTATTTTTACTGCGTTTTACGTTTTAGATTTTGCAAGACTACTTCTATCTCCTATTGGTTGAAATTCTAAAGTTCTTTATGAAACAACAAGAGAAAATACCCATCTTGGGCATTTGCCAATGTAACAACACCGGATTAACATGTCCATTATCCGAGGAGACTGGCCCGGAGAAGGAGGGAGAAGAAGCGAGGGAAGAGAAGAAAACAGGGAATCGGATTCATTGAATTGAGGAAGTTGTGTGCTTGTAATCTTTCCACTTATCAGCGTAATATTACAGAAACAAATGTTAGTAACCATGTCAACTATCAGTCATTCATCATGTCGGTCTCTAGAAAATACCAGATCATTGTTAAATATTCTGATATGTGCAAAGAGTCTATCTCCATTGATTATTAAGAAGCAAATTTTTGCAACAAGGTACCATATTATCTGAGAAAACACTCATGCAACGGGAGGTTCTAGAGATTTAGCCCATATGGCGAAGAATATGCCGCTTGGACCTAATTACTGAACAACCATAGAGTACAAATCAACAGATGATAAGAACAAGCAGAATTTTGGGTAGGAAATTTTCAGGAAAGACCGTATCAATCAAAAATCCATATAAAAATCCCGGCAAATTTCCACCAACAATGGAAGCAAAAAGGTGAAACACACTAAAAATGCCAAATTCAATTCCCATTCACTCACAACTAGGCCAAAAGGGTCTACCCGGCGGCCCAAGAAAAATCGGGAAGACTTCTTGAATCTTGTCCCCGAGGTTCAGGTCTGGTTACGCCCCTGGTATTTGTTTTTAGAGTCCGAAAGTCAGCAAGAGTGATCAAGTATTTTTGGCTCAGGATAATACGAGAGATTAGGCATGTATGTCAGAAATGATGCCAATAATGAGTCACATGGAAATATTGTGTCAGATCAGAGTTCATGAAAATGTCAGGGTCATTATTACAGGGGAAATGTGGAAAAATTGATAGCATTTGCAAACCAATATTAACCTTGGAAAATGTCCAAACCTCCATCACTCAAGATCAAAATGATTCTGATAATTCATTGGCATGCCAATTGGTATCAGTTGAGAAAGTTGTAGAGCTGAAACTGGTTGCCTAAGCAAATTGTGCCGCCGACACTCTGTATTGCTGTGAATTCTTTTGATATTGTGGGTGAGTTTCTATATTGAATGATGCCTATGGCCGCCAATGTCCTGGAGTTATTGATTACACAAATAGTGCTTATTGCTTCTTCCATAGTAGCTGCTTTTTTCACAAATCAGAAGGAGATATATGCATTTGCACAGATTTTAAGGGAATGAACGAGAAGACTGTCACAGATCCATATATGAAATGCCTGACTTGATGAAATGTTGGATTACGTTTCAAGTGCTAAATTCATCATACTTTGGATTTGACAAAAGGGTTTTAATTATAATCAAGTACCTCTGATCCTAAGACAAACCCAAATCTGCGTTTGTTGAAATTGGACGTCAATACCATTTGGGATTTGATGCCGTTTGGGATGGAAATTTCAAGTTCTACTCTTTGAGAATTAGTAGAAAGTATTGAAAGAAGCAGACAATTGATGTGCCAATATTGGATTGAGCATTCGGAACATGTAGATATGGTATTGTACAAAATTGAGGAAGCATAATTGACTGTAATACAATTAAAAAATCAAAGTTTGCATTTCAACAGGTCAATTTTAGATTTGGGCGTAACCAAATGCACATTTTTCTTTGCAAATGAATAAACGGATTACACCCGCAACTCTTTCCCATATCAGTGACGGCAATAATACGCATAGACTGCAGCAAAGCATGAGCTAAAGATATTCAACATCCCGGCCCTGTCTGCGGAGGGCATTGTTAATGCATGCGTTGAAATATTCCACTATTCAGTTTGAGTAACAATACTGTCCTAGGACACAAGTAACTAACTTTTCACATCTTTAGTTAGTTAAAGCAAAGTGTGAAATCCGGTTTTTTGTCCTCGTCAACGGGGTGGCCGGATAAAAACCTCACCTCACAGCAATACTGCTTGTGTGAGGATTTATTATTGGAGCAAAAGATCATTGACCGGATGCCTTCATGACGCCAAGCCACACATTTTTCGGCGGTGGGCCTAGTATTCTAGTATCTACGAGGTTCCGCTGCCCCCCCCCCGGACCGCTACCAACCCACTTTTTAGCTTCGATTTAAATGGTCCTATAAAACACTTTTGAGATGTTAACAAATAAATTTCCCGGCACTCTGGCGAAATTCAATAGGCGGTCCACAGTGGACTGCCAAAAAAGGCAAATTAAAGAAAATTGGATATTTAATATCAAACTGTAATAAATTCATAACATTAATGTTCAGAATATAGCTGTCTGGTCAGTGGCATTTAAATTCTGGTATTTGAAGTTTTTATCCATATCTCAAATCAGATGGCGCCCAAAATGGCCGTCAAAATAGGCAAAATTAAGAAAATCGGTTATTACTATAAACGAACGGAGAAAAGTATAATTCATAAAAATTAAATGTTGGAATATAGCTGTCTGGTCATTGGCATTTATATTCTAGCATTTGAAGTTTTTGCCATATCTAAAAATCTAAGATGGCGCCCAAAATGGCCGCCAAAATAGGCAAATGAAAGCAAATGGGGTATTTAATATCAAACACGTGAAACAAATTGGTAAAATTAATATTTAAATATAGTTGACTGGTCATTGGCATTTAATTTCTAGTATTTGAATTTTTTACCATATAAAATATCCAAGATGGCACCCAAAATGGCCACCAAAATAGGTAAAATTAAAGAAAATGAGGTATTTAATTTCAACAATAAATTGGTGACATTTAGATATATATAGTTGACTGATCATTATTGGCATTTATTTTCTAGTATTTGAATTTTTGCCATATCTAAAAATCCAAAATGGTGCCCAAAATAGGTAGAATTGCACAAAATTGTACGCACCATCTCAAAGTGTAGTAAATTGGTAAAATAATACATTAATTTACACTTAGAATCATCAGACGGAAGTCCAGGAAAGTTCAGATTTGTTATCGACTATGCCAAATCCCATTTGGACACTTCCCAGCACCCCTAGTTTCTGGGAGGTGTCGCAGACTGCAGTACAGGGAAGGTAAGCCCCACATAGCAGAGTGTCCAGGATTGACACAGTGTGCAGAGATGATCCATAAGCCAAAATCCAGCACCGTCACAGTTGAGCTTAGGTTTTGGAGACTGGTGGCTAGCCTGTTGATAGGCAAGGTTCCCTTGTGTAGGCTTCACAGCATGAGGCGAATTCAAATTTACCTTCTCAGTCTATACTGCCAATTGGTTCATCCTTTTACTCTCCAAATCTCGGCTCTTCCGAAGCTCATTATAGACCTCGAATGGCGGATACATCCGCCCAATTTTTCTACTTTTGGTGTATGCTTCCCATCAGGCACCCTCCTTGACCTTGACGACAGATGTGTCTAAGCGCGGATGGGGGCATATTTTCAGACTGACCATGTCAGCGGTGGACACCAACCCAGGCCCGCCAGACATCACGTGCTGGAACTTTGGACAGCGATTTTGGCACTTTGTGGACTGTGACACCATATTAACAGCCAAACCCTAGGCCGCTGTACAACAAACAGTTATAGGCCCTACTGAACAAGGCGGAACAAGGAAACGGACGCTCTGTTGGGAAACGCTCCACTTGCTGCTATGTTGCAAGAAACGGGGCATCCACTTGCAGGTGCACACCTCATAGGATTGGACATGTGTTCTAGTTCCTCAGACTTATATGCAGGGCCGCCGAGAAGAAATTGCGGGCCCGGGGGGAATCTTGGAGTTACGGGCCCCCCTTTTACCAACTTCTTTTACAGACCCCCATTGGGGGGGTGGTTGAAAGTTACAGTGGCTGCGAGTGGGAGCTGTATAATGTAGTTGATGCAACCTAATGTGTGTTTTTTGTTGAATTATTCATATGTAGAGTGTTTATGGAGACGGCCCAGGGGTGGGTGCGGGAGGGGGTGTCCCCCCTCCGCGGAACCCTTGCATGTTCACTACCCCACCCCTCCCAAAACACATTTTCTTAAAAATTTGATAGAAATCAAATAGAAATTTGTAAGTGGTTTCACTTTTAATGATAGAGGTATGATAAACGGTTTATAAAAAGTAAAATTAGCTGTTTTTTATTGTTTCAAATAATAATTATAAGTGTTCATGAGAGTCATATAGGAAACGGCCCGGATGGTGCAGGCCGAAGCGGCGAAACCCTTTCAATTGTTCACTTGCCAAACACATTTTCTCATGTGTATTTGATAGAAATAAATTGAATTGGTATTAGTCCATTGGTATAATTCATGACCAACCGTTTTATAACAAAATCCTAATTGGTTTTGTGAAGTTGTTAACCAAAGAAAGGCCCTGCACTAAATTGATTAACCGCGCGTAGCGCGCAAAAAAATGGAAATTTCGTGGGTTACATAGATTTTCTCAACGTTAGTAGGTATCATTGTCGAACATGGTAACTGGCCCCCTGACCGCAATGAGCTCTTTCTCTATCTCTCTCTCCATCCCTCTCCTCATTGTCTCCCTGCTCTGTCTTTTGTCACACCCGCAAGGGCTGAACTTTTATTTTTTACTAGCCCCTAGGACCCCGGCCCCCCAGGACCCCGGGCCGTGTAATTACCCCCTTTGACCCCCCCTCTCGTCGGGTACTGCTTAATGGCCCCAATTTCCCAGGGGGTCATCATCACATGTTGAACTGATCGCATCTCGTTTGAATAGCTAACTTCCAACATACTTTACATGGAGGTGGACAAAAAAGGCAGTCGGACGGTACCTGTGGACGGTACGCAATGTACGGAGGATTTGTCAAACATAATAGGTTATGCATTTCAGCATGGGCTATGATCCCGAGGGTACGTGCGACGGTGTCCAGTCAAAACATTATCTGTGCTGCTCAGGGCGCCTATGTGACTAAGCTGGCAGCAGCAGTTTCCTCGACATGGACAGTCTGCATCGGCCTGTGGTGCTCGGACCAGTATGTAAATCCACTGACAACACCTATGCCATATAACAATTTGAGGGTCTCTTTCTAAGACCGCCCAGGTGTTTAGAACTGCCATTGCCGCTGTCCACCATGCGCTTCAGAGATGGTATTTGAGTGTGGCCCTCTCTGCCCCATTAAAGGAATGTTTGCGGAGAGGCATCCGGGTATGTGGTTGGTTCCACAATGGGTCCCTCTCCTACTGCTCCAACACCTTGCCTCAGCGGACATTGAGCCCTTGTCGCAGCTCAATACCTTGGACCTGGCCAAGATGAACGCTTTTTTGTTGGCAGAGGCCAGTGGCCACAGGTGTTCAGAGGTTCAAGCCCTGATATTGAAGAGGCCCACCTCTGTTTTACAGAATTAAGACATGGTTTATATCTTGCCCTGGGTGGATTTTTAGCGAAAAATCAAACCTTATCTATTTCCCTCAAACCAGTTTTTCTCCCAGTCTTGATCAACGGTCAGGGCAGCTTTGGGAAGTCATTGTCTGGTGAGCTGGGGCTCTTAAATCGTAACTTAAGCATGTACTGGGAAAATCAAAGGACATCAAGCAGTTATTCATAACGTCAGAGAAGCCCTTTAGACCTGTTGTACATGGCACCTTAATCCGCTGGATCACAATGTCATCCGAAGTGTCAAGATTGGATGACTACTTTCCATGTCCTCATGATACCCATTCCCAATTCACTTCTTGGGTGCTCTCGTCTGGGGCTTTCTTGTTGACGTTCTGGATGCTGCCGGTTGATCGACTCCCACAATGTTCCAAACGGTGTACCCGAAAGATGTATGGGCAAGGTTGGGCAGACGGCTATTGTGGCCCTCTCTGCAGGTCAAAGGGTAACATCTGGACTCCAGTAGGGTGCGTAGAAGCCTCTTTTTTCTTAGCTTAGGGCAGGTGCTTAGCTAGACTTTTAGGGATTCAACAGAAATACCCAGGTATACCTTCCTGGGCTTCGATCCACCACCTGAGCTTTCATCAGTGGCATTCTGGTGCAGAAATAGGCCGCGGGAGGTAGGTAGAGTAGGTGTATTATTTTACCAACTTGCTTCACTTTGAGATCATGTGTACAATTTTCTGCAATTTACCTATCTTTGCAGCCTTTTTGGGTGTTAGCTTGGACGTTCAGATTTTCAGATATGGCAAAAAAAAAAAAAAAAAAAAATAAAAAAAAAAAAAAAAAAAAACTAGAAATGAAATGCCAATGACCAAGCAGTCTTATCTAAATTTTATTTTTACCAAATTATTACATGTTTGATATTAAATACTCTATTTTCTTTAATTTTGCCTATTTTGGTGGCCATTTTGGGCGCCATCTTGGATTTTTACATATGGCAAAAAATCCATATACTAGAATTTAAATGACAATGACCAAGCAGCTATACTCCAACATTAATTTTACCAATTTGTTACATTTTTTTGATATTAAATACCCAATTTTCTTTAATTTTGCCTATTTTGGCGGCCATTTTGGGCGCCATCTTGGATTTTTAGACATGGCAAAAACTTCAAATACTAGGATTTAAATGCCAATAGCCAGGTAGCTATATCTTCACATTAATTTTATGCATTTATTACTTGTTTGATATTAAATACCTGATTTTCTTAACTTTTGCCTATTTTGGCGGCCATTTTGGGTGCCATCTTGGATTTTTAGATATGGCACCGCTG
Organism: Ophioderma brevispina; assembly: GCA_023653785.1. Taxonomy (NCBI): domain Eukaryota; kingdom Metazoa; phylum Echinodermata; class Ophiuroidea; order Amphilepidida; family Ophiodermatidae; genus Ophioderma; species Ophioderma brevispina. The sequence continues at coordinate 23,482 of JAMKCH010044220.1, read as the reverse complement.
TTCATTTCCGCCTCACGCGATCACCGAGTCTGGCGCGCTGGAGAGCACTGCCTGGGTCAGCACAAGGATCGATATAGCGCCCCCACATACATCGACCGACCAAACTTCCGGGTAACATTTTCTCCAATGTAAACAGTGCAGACGATCACATATAATCACTGCAAACTAATTTATTCTTTACTTTTACTGCAAAATAAATACACGATAAGAATTAAGACATAATGAGGAAACTATGAGTCGTTTTGGTTTCATTCGGGGGGTCATCATCACATGTGGACCAGTTCGCGTCTCGTTTGAATAACTAACATCCAACATACTTTACATGGGAAGTGGACGAAAAGGCAGTAGGACGGTACGCAATGACGGCGGATTGGTCAAACATAATAGGTTACGTATTTCAGCCAGTGGCTATGATCCCGAGGGTACTTGAAAAGGTGTCCCAGTCAAAACATCTGGTGCTGCTTGTGGCGCCTATGTGACCAAGCTGGCAGCAGCAGTTTCCTCGACATGGACAGTCTGCATCGGCCTGTGGTGCTCGGACCAGTAGGTTAATCCACTGACAACACCTAGGCCGTATAACAGTTTGAGGGTCTCTTTCTAAGACCGCCCAGGTGTTTAGAACTGTCATTGCCACTGTCCACCACGCGCTTCAGAGATGGTATGACAGTTTCTTTGAGTGTGGCCCTCTCTTCCCCCATTAAAGGAATGTTTGCGGAGAGGCATCCGGGTATGTGGTTGTTTCCACAATGGATCCCTCTCCTACTGCTCCAACACCTTGCCTCAGAGGACTTTAAGCCCTTGTCGGAGCTCAATACCTTGGACCTGGCCAAGATAAAGGTTTTTTTGTTGACGGTGGCCAGTGGTCCCAGGTGTTCAGAGGTTCAAGCTCTTCTATTGAAGAGGCCCACCTCTGTTTTACAGAAGGCATGGTTTACATCTTGCCCCGGGTGTTTTTTTTAGCGAAAAATCAAACCTTATCTATTTCCCTCAAACCAGTTTTTCTCCCAGTCTTGATCAGTGGTCAGGGAAGCTTTGAGAAGTCAGTGTCTGGTGAGCTAGGGCTCTTAAATCGTAACTTAAACATGTACTAGGAAAATCAGAGGACATCAAGCAGTTATTAAAAAAGTCAGAGAAGCCCTTTAGACCTGTTTTACATGGCACCTTAAGCCGCTGGATCACAATGCCATCCGAATTGCTTGCGCAAAATGTCAAGATCGGATGACTACTTCCCATGTCTTCATGATACCCATTCCCAATCCACTTCTTGGGTGCTCTCTTCTGGGGCTTTCTTGTCTGACATTCTGGATGCTGCCGGTTGATCGACTCCCACAATGTTCCAAACGGTGTACCCGAAAGATGTATGGACAAGGTTGGGCAGATGGCTATTGTGGCCCTCTCTGCAGGTCAAAGGGTAACATCTGGACACCAGTAGCGTGTGTAGAAGCCTCTTTTTTCTTTGTTGCAAATTATAATGTAGTTTAGCTTAGGGTAGGTGGTTAGCTAGGCTTTTAAGGATTCACCAGAAATACCTAGGTATACCTTCCTGGGCTTTGATCCACCGCCTGAGCTTTCATCAGTGGCATTCTGGTGCAGAAATAGGCCGCGGGAGGTAGGTAGATAGAGTTGGTGTACACTTTGAGATCATACCTCATCTTTGCAGCCTTTTTGGGTGTTGGCTTGGACGTTCAGATTTTCAGATATGGCAAATAAAATACTAGAAATTAAATGCCAATGACCAAACAGTCTTATCTAAATGTTAATTTTACCAATTTATTACATGTTTGATATTAAATACTAAATTTTCTTTAATTTTGCCTATTTTGGCGGCCATTTTGGGCGCCATCTTGGATTTTTACATATGGCAAAAAATCCATATACTAGAATTTAAATGACAATGACCAGGCAACTGTTTCTAAATATGTATTTTACCAATTTGTTACATTTTTTGATATTAAATACCCAATTTTCTTTAATTTTGCCTATTTTGGCAGCTATTTTGGGCGCCATCTTGGATTTTTAGACATGGCAAAAACTTCAAATACTAGAATTTAAATGGCAATAACCAGGTAGCTATGTCTTAACATTAATTTTATGAATTTATTACATGTTTTGATATTAAATACCCTATTTTCTTTAATTTTGCCTAATTTGGCGGCCATTTTGGATGCCATCTTGAATATCGCCAGAGTGCCGGGAAATTTATTTTGTTAACATCTCAAAAGTGTTATAAGACCATAGAACGAAGCTAAAAAAGTTGGTTTGGTAGAGTCCTGGGTGGGGGGTTCCGCGGATACCCTCCGTAGATACTCCCCTAAGGAGCGTGATCGTCAGACTTTCCTCTTGGGACGTTAGGGATATAAGTGTATTAGTGGCATTGTGGTTCTTGAGGGGAGACCTCATTTTCGATTCTATATAGGTAGATACCTATTTATGTAGAGATGTGTAGATGTGTATGTATACTGTGCTATATGTGTACGCTTGATTTGCATAAGAGAGCTTTATGCCACCGCTCGGAGAAAATCGTTCTTAAACTAATCTATTTCTAGTTTGAGGGTTTAGTTTATGTTAGCCGTTGAATATTTAACTCCACCTTTACAGGAAAGATATGTTAGACTTAACATGAAACTAGAGTAGGGGAACATTGTAAATGTGTTTTTAAACAGCAAATAAGCTCGTGTAAGCTTCTTAGTTTTGGCAACCAATTAGTGCCATCTGCCGCAATTTCGGAAGGATTTTAAATTTGTCATAAGCTACAAATGTCTGGAAAATATGGAAATTATGGCCATTTATATATTCGGTTCTACGGTAAATGGATATCAAAATATATTAATATTTTTTTATTATTGTTGTTTAGAAAATGAGGACATCAACACCAATACACCTCGACAGCTTCATACTTTGACATTGCCATAACATCTTTGCATTAGTTGGGAGCATTGACATGTCAATTTTATCATCAGTTTCATCAATTCATCCAGGATTCTTATAAGTTGTAACATCGAAGCTTGTCAAAGCTAATAGGTCTCAGATTTACCTATCTCTGCAATTTCATCACGTTGTATACGCTGGTTGTAGAAAGGCTGTGTGGCTATTTCTATACCAATTGATTCCCGAACGTTGCTCGTGTCGTATGATACATTTATGTTTCAGCCTGAGCTACCTAGAAATTGCCCAGACCCTCAGGCCTCGACATCAGATTCATGCATTCGTTCAACATTTTGGAATTTCAAGACTTGCCGATATGTTAAAATTGATTAAAACTAGAATTCCGCTCTCCCCGTGGTTCATTTGGTCAGTTTCGAGGGGTGCCCCTAGTAGAGTGGTTAACCACTGTTGAGTATACCTCTGAGGTGTCGGTCCTATAAATTTAAATAAATCAATAAATCAAGAAATCAATCAATCAATAAATAAATAAATCAATCAATCAATCAATCAATCAATAAATAAATCAATAAATCAATCAATAAATAAATCAATAAATAAATCAATAAATAAATAAATCAAAAAATAAATCAAAAAATAAATCAATCAATAAATCAATCAATCAATAAATAGATAAATAAATAAATAAATAAATAAATAAATAAATAAATAAATAAATAAGAGATTGGAACTGGGACCCACATCTATACCAATATTTGCCGAAAAAGGGACCCATGGCAATATCAGAGATGCAGGTTTTGGATCAAATTTAAAACAAATTTTCCATTTTTTTTTTTTTACCTTTTTAGCAAATTTGGGGGAAAATGGCTACATTTTGAGGAAATTGGACTAATTTTCCCACAATTTGTAGAAAGTTTTGGTTTCAGATTGATGAAATTGGACTAGGCTGACATTTACGCTTCTTCAAACATATGAGCCCTATTCCATTTTTGTCGTTCACTCTGTCTGAATCTTTCTCTCTACCTTCCTTTCTGTTTCTTTTTCTTGTCTGTCTGCTTGTCTGTCTCTTTCTCTCTGCTTCCACTTGTCTCCATGGAACTCCCGTATGCCCTGATGATATTAATAATATACATAATGGTTCAAAATATTATCAGCATGAATTGGGTAAATGTTACAAGTAATTATTAGACATCTGGCCTTAAATAGATCAAACTCAGAACTGTGGTATTATTGCCCCGATTATTGCGCATTTGTACGATAGAAAAAGGCATATATATATCGCCATTGCTTTTATTGGATGGAAACTACGAATCAGCCGTCTGCAGTAATAATTGAAAGCGAAAAGTAGGCGAAGTGTAGTTTGTTAAGGGATACGGCGGTCCGGTAAGTATGTATATCCTGTTTCTAAAATTGAAAAAAAAAGTTGGCGAAGCGTTTGAAAATTCTCAAGACTGGAATAATACCGAAGGGCATTGTGGGAAAAGGGGATGCGGCCCATAGCGATTGCGTGTTAACTTTTCCGTGTTTGCGAGCACCGAAGTACCCGACAAAAACGTTCAATTTTCTCGCTAGGTTCTATGGGTTCAGACCCAATTACGATACATATCCAAAACAAAACATAGTAACGGACCCTCTGATGCAAAAATCTCCATAGAACCCCTTCGTTTTCCGGAGATATTTGAGATTTAGTTTCATTTACATGCATTCGCTATGACGGACTGATAACGTTAATCTCTCGCGCAATACTAATTTAGATAATATCTTTCGAAGACTACACACTTTCCGGGCCGCCGTAGTTAAGGGAGCAGTGATTTTACGCATCAGCAATTGAGTGAACGTGCCTTAAACCAAGTGCTCCTAAGTCTCGGGTGTTATAGACGTAAATAACACTGTGTGTGAGCCCAACAGAAATGCATCACTTTAATGGTAAAAACCTTCTCCAAAATCAATCGGTAATGTTATTATTTCGATGGCAAAGTAAGGTTTACTCTACTTTATCCAGCCTAATCTTCCACCTTTGATTGATCGATTGATTAAGGATTGATGGATTGATTGATTGATTGATTGTCTAAGCCATGCTGTTACAAACCATTTTTATCCCGTGGATTTGAACTGCTGATTTCAAATTTCGATGATGCCACTTTGTCATTATTGAGCTTTTTTGAGACAGGGAAGGGGAATTAATCTTTTATACGGGTCAGAATATGTACAGACATATTCATCTGACACTAAAGGTTTAGTTTGCTATATTTAAAACACTATCAGGGGGTTGACTATAATTTAATTGTTTGACTTGAAAACCATCCAAAATGCAAATTCATTAGTTGCACATGCACGTCTGTTCCGAAGAATGGTTTAAAAGAGGAGACCCTATTGATTTGTACACGATGCGTGTGTTGCGTGACAGGCTCGTATCTATGCCATGCTGCTCCAGGCCACGGCGTTCCACAGATTAAAGCGAGATAACTGTATGGCAAGCTAAAAAGGTCATAAAGTATTGGTCACAACGCGTTGCTTTCTTAGAAAAGCGTTACTTTCAGAAAATAACGTGTTACTTAGCTCAGAAAAATGAAAAAGCAACACTTTGCTACTGAAAGCAACGCGTCGCTTTCAGAGAACACATAAACAACACGTTGCTAATGAAAGCAACGCATTGCTTTTTCACTTTTCTGATTGGATGGCTTAGCAACGTGTTGCTTTTTTTATACTTTTCTGATTGGTTGGCTAAGCAACGCATTGCTCTCATTAACAACTAATGAGGTACTAAATATGCACACTTAGAGATAACAGACGACATGCGTAATACGCGTGTCCACTACTACCCACATACGAAGTTTCATGTAAGTTGATCATTGCATTCTCGTTGGAAAGGTGAAGATTTACCTTTCTGGTTGACGAGAAACATCCATCCATCCAGACAAGTTAACGAGGGTATAGACCGTATTCAATAGCCAGCCATGTTGGCGGACAAGATAGACGCATTCCAGTACTACAATACATTCAACTGTCAATGATCCCTGTGCAATCGCTAAACATGGATCGATTGACAGCTTAATGTATTGTAGTCCTGGAATGTATGCATCTTGTCCACCAGCATGTCTGGTGGCTGACGTCATATTGAACACGGTCTATACCGGGGGGGGGGGGTAAACTTGTGTGACTTTTCTTTTGGGAAATTAGAAGACCACTGCGTATTATTGAATCGTGCATGTTTGTTCGTATGTTTTGTTTTCTTTTAATTTTTTGTAATATAAAAGAAAACAAAAGAAAAGGTACACTAACAAATTTACCAATCCACAAACACGAATAAAACAGGCACATAATAAAAAGTACCTGCAATATCATTCTTGGATGGAAACACATTGACATCGGAGCTGATAAAACCAGGATGGCCCATTAAGCCTGCCAACAATCAAAGAAGTTTATTTCCAACGGGGTCCCAATAAATGAAACAAGGCCCAAGTATTACTTGCTATTTCTTTTTCACATTCATTTTAAAGGCATGTTTGGTGGGATGTTCTTGATGTTTGGTGGCAGTGCAATCCAATCCAGGATGGCATTGGAAAAAAATGATGTGGAGGCAATACGTCTTACTCTGTTAGAGTCACTTGATCTGGTTCTGTGAGAATGAATATTTGATGATCTCCTGAACTTCCAAGGTAAGAAGCACCTTGAGAATGGCAAATGTTACAGACATGATTTTGCAATCTTGTTTTGGGTGATTTGCAATTTCGGATTGTATTTCTGACTGATATTGCCAAACTAAGGGGTGCAGCAATAGTCAATGTGACATTGAAGCAAAGCAGTGCTAGGGTTTTTGCGTAAAGTATGATTGAAAATTTTAGCATGTCTGTAAAGAAATTTTAGAAGGCCAGAGACCTTTTTGATGACAGAGTTAGCCATGATATCACCAGACAGAGTGTTAATGTCAATAGTAACTCCAAGAAACTTGATAACTTTCCTGAGATTTATTCACCTGGTTATTATAAACAACTGAAAACGAGATACTTAAAGTGACATGAGGAGATTTTTTAGGATACGAATTTCTCTCAAATTGCACAGGATCGATTGTAGACCACATACCAAGAACGTTTCGAAGGTTTATTGGACAAACAAGTACAAAAGAAAACAGCAAACCGTGTTTTGAACTTGCCTGACTATCGTAACTGTCCCCATAGAACACCATGCTTTGACTTTCTGTCGTGCACGACAGAAAGTACTAAATCATCATATTATTACATAAAGACGGCGTATTCGGCTTATTCACTTCAGGTCTGATCTAATACATTGGAAAGCATTCCAAATATGCAAACAACCCAGGTTCGAAAAAAATTGAGGGCGCTTCTTTCTGGAAATCTCCTCATGTCTCTTTAAGCTTCGGTATCGAGAAGAGTACATTCTGTCTTACCAACGTGGAGACTCAAATTATTTTCGATCAGCCACCAGTTGCATGATTGAAGATCAACGCTAAGCATATCAGACACACATCTGGAATCCTTGTCATAACCTATAATTACACTGTCATCAGCATAAAGCAAAAGCTTGTTTTGCACCGATAACGCCTTATCAATGCTGTAGCACATGCATTGCAACGGCCCTATAGCAGGCTACCCTGCGGTATACACCACAAGTTATGGTTTATAGGAAAGGAGATCTAATATCATCGATGCAAACAAGTTGCTTTCTGACGCATTCCTCATTTGGCATAATTTTAAAAAGCGGGGGCCATGGAATTTTAACATGTATGTCTGCCTGTTCTATTGTTGCCTGTCAGTGTGACGTTACATTTCACATCGTCTACGATGTACTGAATAGGCTATATCAGGTCCTTGTCTGGACTGTCTAGTCCAGCAGTAAGTTCATATGACCTTGCTTAAGAGCCTGCACAACATGTTTTGATGGTTTCTTGGCAAAATTGGCCTGCTTATTTCAAATCTCGATGATAGTTCTTTGTCATCCTCGAGCATTTAGACAAAACATTTTGCAAACCCCCTCCATTTCAAAACCCACAATGATGTGGCATCATCCTAATTAGGATCCCTACAGCACACCTTTGTGGCATAGAAATCTCTCGTCTGCTTCCGGACTAATCTATGTGGCTTGAACCAGGATTTTGCATCACTTTTTATCCTAATTTCGACCTCTGTACAACTGAAATTGCCCTTTTTACCTATTTTGCTGTTTTTACCCAGTAACAACTCCAAGGCCGCAGAGAGTACAAATCCCTTTTGGTTGGAACACTTATGGTCAGACAAATAACGCAGTATATATGATATATATGACTGAAGCCATTTAAAATTAACCATATGTGTTCTCCTTGGTTTCCCCTCTACCTGTCTATAGCTACCATTGCAGAAATGCATTTTTGTGTAGGCCACGAAGTGTCGTTTTGTCAGCTTTCAGGGTACTACCGAAAATTTGACCATTATTTCAAATAGATAACCGAAGGTTACAATGCAATGTTAATCATTGATTTGTACTAGCTTTGATGTTTTGTGTAGCCCCTTTGTTGATCTTTTAATCTCAATACTTTCACATAAATGTAAGTTATTCTCATTTATGTGAAGGTACTGGGAATCTACTTTGGGACAGTAATAACATTGCTCTCAGATCTTAAACCATACTCGGCAAGAACAACATAAGTGAGCTGCATATGACTATTGTCAATTTTTATATTTCATCATGTTCAACAATTGATAAAATTGCCTAAAGAGCGTAAAGCAAAATGTAGGACTTTATGTGAAATTGTCCAAATTGAACATTGCCAACAAGCGAATCATATTCCTTGATTGTGACACAAACACATTCCTGAATTTGCCTATTGAATTTGTTCAAAAATAGGTTTTTATACATATGAATGATATGCACAGATATATACGTCACTGATCTGAATCTTCGCCTCCTGAGATTCCCTTTGAAAAAAAGTGGGGAAATAACTCTTTGTACCTGAAATCAAAGGCGGAAAAGGAGATTCTTTCACCAGATAGATGAACAGAGATATAACCTTTCAAAAATCCCTCCCTGAGCTCAATAGCGATTTCCCTACCCTACACAAGGTCACAAAATCGGCTTTACCATCCGCAAAGGTGAATTGTGCATATTTAGACGGTAATGTCCGATTGCCGCAGCATAACTGACGATGTTAAAGCTCAGTTTAATTATGAACACGAATGCCCTTAAAGAAAAAAGAATCCGTTGATGAAGATTAAAAGTCTTGTCCCAGTAATGCTGTACATTCTGTGACTGGTTACTTCGGTTTCATCATGTTCATCTTAGGTTCGCCGCCTTAAAAGGGTGCGTTTATTATATTTGAACCCATGGAGTTCAAACAAACCGCCCATATGTAATGATAATGTACACATTTCAAGTCGCTTAAATAAACTGTATGCATAACGTACTTGGGCATGTTTTCATATTTCTACGTATTGATGTAAGAAAAAATTGGGAAAAATTAAAAAAGAACTAGCGCGTCATCTCTAAATGGAAGTCTCTACGCCTAAGCTGTTGGCTTTTCATCGGGCCTTTCATTCAACACCGTGCATGGGAACGGGTTGGAAACCTGAGCTGGCCCAAAGATAGAGCAAAAAGGAATCGTACTAACCGATTGATTTTTTGAAAGAAGCTCCATGAAATTAAATTATTGTTTGTTCAGCCAATTTGAGATTTCCCTGAGTTGTATTAACTTCACCACTCCTTAATAAGGACCTTTCTATCTCTCATGGGAACTGGGTTTTTGATCAATACTTGAGTTGCGGCGTGAAGAAGATCGTTTCTATTCATATTCTATTTCTACTTGGCGCGAAGAAGATAGTTTCTATTCATACGCTTAACGCCATGGAAGGTTCAGCCTAGACCTACTTCTATGGTTTGCTGCACATAATTTCAACACAAGTACTCGTATTCCAAGTAGCTTTGCAATAAATTCATTTTTATGGAAGACATGCCGCCAAGCCTGTCGTTTTCCGGGTCCTTTTAACAGTTGGATTGCTCTGTTCAATAGCTTTTCCTCATGCTCCTGGGACAATTATATTTGGCGAGTTTTAGAGCCATTACTGTGCATAATATTTTCAAAAATGCACATAAAATATCCTTGGGTGGCAACCCCCCCCCCCACACCCTTCGACTTTGACGCATACCCTAACCCCGGTGAAGGGGCTACCTTCACTTTTTTCGTTTAAACTGACCGGAAAGGATGAGAGAACGGTTACCTAGAGGCTTTTTACGATTTTTTTAGCAATTTTAGCACCGGAGAGAAGTTCACTAGGGGGGTGTACCGACGAGGGTTAAACCATTATGACCAATTACATGGAAGAACAACAGAACAGATGAGGGCCGCATATGACTATATTGATTTTTTTAGGTTAGTGCAAATTCTTTTATTTCATCCTTGTTCAAAATTGATAAAATTGCCTAAAGAGCGTAAAGCAAAATGTAGGACTTTTATGTGAAAAGGTCCAAATTTAAACATTGCCAACAAGCGGATATATCCCAAACCAATCCTGAATGCCTAATTGAATTTGTTCAAATATAGGGTTTCTTACTATGCATGATATGCACCAGTTATACGTGCATTGATCTGATCTTCGCCCTCCTGAGATGTCCTTTCAATAAAAGGTGGGAAATAACTCTTGTATCTGAAATCAAAGGGGGGAAAGGAGATCTTTCACCGATTTTGCAGTAGTATAAAGATGAACAGAGAGAGAACTTTCAAAACAAAAAAATCCCTCCCTAAGCTCGATATCGATTTCCCTACCCTACACAGGTCATAAAATCGGCTTTACCATCCGCAAAGGTGAATTGTGTATATTTAGACGGTATGTCCGATGGCCTCGCAGAATGACGATGTAAAACTCAGTTTAATGAGGACATGAATGCCCTTAAAGAAAAACGAATCCGGTGATGGAAGGATAAAAGTCCGGTCCCAGTAATGCTGTACATTTTATGACCGGTTACTTCCGTTTCATCATGTTCATCTTAGGTTCGCCCGCCTTAAAAAGGGTGCGTGTATATCATTTGAACCCCTGGAGTTCAAACAAAACCGCCCATGTAGATGATCAGGTACACATTCAAGCTCGCTTAAATAAACTGTATGCATAACGTACTTGGGCATGTTTTCATGTTTCACGTATTGATGTAAGAAAAAATGGGAAAAAAAATATTAAAAAAGAACTAGCGGTCATCTCTACAATTGTAGTCTCTACGCTCTCAGATGTTGGCTTTTCATCGGGCCTTTCATTCGACACCGTGCATGGGAATGGTTGGAAAACCTGAGCTGCCCAAAGCTAGAGCAAAAAGGAATCGCACTAACCGATTGATTTTTGAAAGAAGCTCCCCATGAAATTAATTATTGTGTGTTCAGCCAATTTGAGATTTCCCTGAGTAGTATTAACTTCACCACGCCTCTTTAATAAGGACCTTTCTATCGCTCATGGGAACTAGGTTTTTGATCAATACTGAGTTGCCGGGCTGTGAAGAAGAGAAGATCGTTTCTATCAGTATTCTATTTCCAACTTGGCGCGAAGAAGATAGTTTCTATTATACGCTTAACGCCATGGAAGGTTCAGCCTAGACATACTTTATGGTTTGCTGCCACATAATTTCAACACCAACTACTCGTATTCCAAGTAGTTTTGCAATAATAAATTCATTTGTATGGAAGACATGCGCCAAGCCTGTCGTGTTTCCGGGCCTTATGTAACAGTTTGGATTTGCTCTGTTCAATAGCTTTTCCTCATGCTCCGGGGACATTATTATTTGTGAACAGGAGATGATATCGCTCTAAGTCTGCGAAGGAAATCATTAATAAATGGTGATTTCAGAAATTGAATGAATGCATTAACAGAAATCCTATTTTTTTTTTTCCCCTTTTGCATGCATGAGCATGAATAACCATTATTTTTTGTATTCCACTCGATATTATAGTTCAAAGGAAAAAAGTTATGAAACTATATAGCGACATTGTTAGTAATGGGTTTTTTTAAAGGTCGCACTTTTTTGAAGACATTTATCAAAAACAAGCGGACATTTCGCCGTTGTGATTGATTGAAATTACTTCATGCAGGAAATTTTAATTTGCTGATTTTTTACAGAACTTTTTCTTCCCGTGTACAGTTTATAGTCGTCGTTGGTTCAGGTTTTCTCCGGTTACTCCTGTTTCCTCCTATCCTGCCTCCTAAACCGAGTCTTTCCTCCAGTACCGTTGTACAAGAGTAATAGGTATAATGGTGAGTGATTTGAAATTATCGTCCTTGGTGACGCGTCATGACAAATAAGTCATACTAGATCCTCCTCCCCCTAAGGCTTCTCTCGCGTGATCTCTTCCCATCTCAAGATCTCTACTGCTCTTACTTAAGCTCCGCTTTCATACATAAAAAATGTTTGCGGTGTCCTGCACTCTTATCTCGAATATTTAAGTTCACAATCTTTGCAGTGAGAGACAGACACAAAACAAAAACAGACAGACAAACAGATGAAAGTGGCGTGGTCTAGCGGGTAGCAAGCCTACCTCTGGAGCAAAGGGATCGAATCTCAGTGGGACCACTTGTGATTTAATGCGGGAACTCCATTGAGGATTTAATTTGGATACAGATATTGATTAAACCGAATACCACTTTCTCCAGGTTAATTTAAAATGGCAAATGGACCATTGAAAGCTTGCACTACCCATTCGGTGTGTGTTTCGTGTAGTGTGTTGAATGGTGCAATATGGCGGGTTTAAGCTGTGCCTCCAGTTGAAGGGTTTCTGTCTAGAATTACAGCATAAAAAATAGATTAAGTTGTTTACGACACGCAGTAAGTTAATAGAGTATTAACCGAGCTAAAAGCTTCAGAGTAGGTTTTTTGTTTTTAATCATATCAATTTAGACACAAAAACGCACGCACAAGTCCCCAACACAAAGCAGCCTCAGCGCCAAACAAAATGTACATGAATTATGTGTCGTGGCTAAGTTGTTCTGTTCCTCCAACAGACCAATTATGCAATGTGCCGTTAATTATTTATGGAAAGGAAGTGAAAAAAATCGTGGAGTAAAAACTGTCGTAGTAGTGTTAATATTAAAGATTTATATCATCGCAGTTTAATGTGGTGTGCATTGAGGAAGAGTAGTCTCAAAACAGTATGGATTGTGTTTGCCAAGCAAAAGGAGGCTGAAGTTGACCTTAACACGGTAATTGTATGTTACGTGTATGATGAGGAAAAACTCTTGATCACTTATCTGGAACCCAAAGACACGTGACTGTTTAACATAGATAGGCTGAAAGAAAATATCGGTCACCTGCCACCTCGTGATTAAACTTGACACAGATTATGAGGGACTCTAAAATCGCCCTGGTGTTCAAATTAAACCATGGTGCATTCATTAGGAAGATCGCCTCTGCCCAAGTATATAGTTGTCATTCCAAGTTTTCACTTTCTTTCACGATCGTACGGTTGTCGGCTTTATCATTATTCAACCTATATAATTATTGTATGTATTGGGACATTATGAAAAAAAATGGTTAATTCTATGGTTCCTTTATATCCACCTGTTTAACGGTTTTTATTTATATTCCTGCCACACTAGGCTGACCGAACATACTTTAAAACAGAAAGATGACAGAAAATATATGCATGAGTGTATAAAACAAATATAATTGCTCCTTTCGGGAGATGGATGAGAATATGCCCCTCGGGGCAAATTCTCTCCATCTCCCTCATGAGCAGTTATATTTGGATATGATTTTAGGCTTTAAAAGTGCGCAATTGTTTATCTTTAATTTTACGAAAGATACCTCGGCACCAGTATAAAGACAACATGATACCAAAGAGAGACATGAGGAGAATTACAGAAAGAAGCGCCCACAAGTTTTGTCGAACCCCGTTTCGTTTTTTTTTTCATATTTTGAATGCTTACCAATGTATTAGATCACACCTGAAGTGAATAAGCTGAATACGACTCGTTTTATGTCATAAGATGATGATTTAGTTATTTTCTGTCGTGCACGCACAGAAATTCAAAGCACGGTATTCTATGGGACCGATTACGATAGCAGGCAACCCCCCAAAGGTTCAAAAACAAGGCTTGGCGTGTTCTTTTGATACTTGGTTGTTCCAATAAATACATGCGAAACCGTCTCGGTAGGTGGTCTACAACCGATCCAGTGAAATTTGAGAGAAATATGTATCCTCAAAAAAATATCCTCCTGTCACGTTAAAAAAGACCAGGGTGCGACGGGGATCAGGGATTCGGACACGTGACCTCTTGGTCAACGGTTCTGATGATCACTGACAAGTCAAAAACACCATTAAGGGAACAGGATACGAACGAAGCTCTAAATGAGCAGCTAATATTTGCTTTGAGATTTTTTTTATTGAATGGATTGATCAACATAAGCGCAAAGTCGAACATATTTAATCTTGTCTGGAAAGGCCCAGTACAGTACAAACAAGTGTTGAAAAAAATCCCATTGTGCGCCCGGCCGACCCGAAACGGAAAACTCCGTACACTAGGGACGGCGCTCAACACCAATCAAGAACAGGCCGGGCTGGACCGGCGTGGTAGAGGGGGGGGGGAAGCCCGAAAATAGAGTATTTTTATAGGTGATGGGTCCGAAAGGTGTCATCGCTCCTAGCGGATAGCCTCGGAAACGGTATATATTTACATATACGATGATATTTGTTTTAAACTGTTAATACTTAGTTCTCCAGGCAGAAAGGATAATTATATTATAATTTTCCTGTATGGGCAGCAAACAAGTGTTGAAAAAAAATAACCATGTGCGCTTGGCCCGGACTCGAACCGGAAACCTCCGTACCATAGTGACGGCGCCTTCTAACACCCAATCAAGCAAAGCCAGGGCTGGTAGAGGGCGATAGATATTATATATAATGTTACCGCTGGTAAAGGCCTGAGCGGACGCCGTGTACCAGTTGCCTATATTTTGTGTATCGTTTTGTGATATCATCCTTGCTTTGAAATGCAAATGTTACACAACGGTATTTCGTTGCAAACTTACTCACAATACGGGAACCAAACTTCAGTTGGTCTCTTAAAAAGTGGTACAATAACGTGCCGGATGATTTTTTTCGTCTAGTTGTTCGTTAAGGGTAGGATCCGTCCAATTGAATCATCAGATGCAACATTCCCAGAGTTATTCGTCTTTGACTTTTTCGATTCTTAGAGTTTCCTGAGACGGAGGAATTTGAAACATTCCGCAGTATAAACCGAAATGCTCAAGTTTACCGTTGCTGTTCGGTTGTGTTGAAAATATAATACTATACCGTTTAGAAGGATGTGCATTCTAATTAATTAGAAACATTAAATCCCTAACGTCCTTTAAACCTGCCATGTAGATGCAGTTAAGGGACGTTATTCCTTGGCGTTAGGGGGAAATGACCCCTAATCTAAAAAGAAACATAACGCTCCTCCCTTTTTTGCAGAGTGACGGTTGATTTTCCTCTTGGGACGTTAGGATATACAGGTGATAGGTGGATACGTATTATGTATATGTGTAGATGTGTGTATACTGTGCTATATGTGTACGCTTGATTAGCATAGGATGCTGGATGGGAGAGAGAGAGCTTTATCCACCGTCAGAGAAAATCGTGCTTAAACTTAAGAGACGCATAAATCTATTTCTAGTTTGAGGGTTTAGTTTCTGTTAGCCCGTTCAAATATTTACTAACCTTCACAGGAAAGAAAATGTTAGACTTAACATGAAACTAGAGCAGGGGACATGTAAATGTGTTTTAAACAGCATAATTAAGCTCGTTGTAGCTTCTCAGTTTTGGCAACCAATTAGTGCCATCTGCCGCAATTTCGGAAGGATTTTTAAATTTGTCATAAGCTGCAAAAGTCTGAAAAATATGAAATTATGGCCATAAATAGATATCAAAATGTATTAAGATTTTTGATTGTTTGAGAAAATGAGGACATCAACACCTATACACCTCAAACACTGTGAAATTGCCATAACATCTTTGCATTAGTTGAGAGCGTTGACATGTCAATTTTATCAATCAGTTTCATCAATTCACCCAGGATCTTATAAGTTGTAACATCGAAGCTGCGTCAAAGCTGATAGGTCTCAGATTTACCTACCTCTGGAAATTCTGCACGTTGTTACACGGTTGTAGAAAGGTGTGTGGCTATTTCTACCAAAAATGGAATTTCAAGACCTGCCCGATATGTTAAAATTGGATTAAAACTCGAATTCGCTCTCCCCGTGGTTCATTGGTTCAATTTTCGAGGGGTGCCACCTCCTAGTAGAGTGGTTAACCACGTTGAGTATACCTCTGAGGTGTCGGTCCTATAAATCTTAAAATAAATAAATAAATGAAATAAATAAATAACGAGCCTACAAGAGGGTCTGGAACGGGACCCACATATATTACCAATATTTGCCGGAAAAAAGGGACCCATGCCAATATCATAGATGCAGATTTTGGATCAAATTTACAACACAAAATTCCCCATTTTTGTGACCCTTTTTAGCAAAATTGGGGGGAAAATGGCTTTAATTTTGAGGGAAAATGGACTAAGTTTCCCACATTTGTAGAAAGTTTTGGTTTCAGATTGATGGTTGAAATTGGACTAGCTGACATTGCGCGTCTTTCAAGTATATGAACCCCTATTCCATTTTTGTCGTTCACTCTGTCTGAATCTTTCTCTCTACCTTCCTTTCTGTTTCTTTTATGAGTGGTGCTTGTCTGTATGCTTGTCGTCTCTGTCTCTCTGCTACCCTTGTCTCGTGGAACTCCCGTATCACTGATGATATTACTAATATACATAATGGTTCAAAAATATCAGCATGAATTGGGTAAATGTTAGATTATGGAATTATTAGATCTGGCTAAATAGATCAAACTCAGAAAATGTCGGTACTATTGCCCCGAGATTGCGCATTGTACGAAGAAAAGGCATATATATATCGCCATTGCTTTATGGATGGAAATACAGGCCGTCTGTAGTAATAATTGAAAGCGAGAATTACGCGAAGTGTAGTTTGTAGGGGCGAGAGCAGCGATTTTACGCATCAGCAATGATTGGTGAAAACGTGCCTTAAACCAGCGTGATCCTAAGTCTCGGGTGTTATAGACGTGAATAACACTGTGTTGTTGAGCCCACAGAAATTGCTCAATTTAATGGTACAAACATTCTCCAAAATGGCCAAAGAAGTTACTCTTAATTATCAGGAGTCCAATGGTTTGGGTGTATAATAATTATAAAAGGGCTGTTTTGATATTAGAGGTATCGGTTGCGCATGGGCTACAGAGGAGCGAATAGCTCTGTAACCATGGCGCGTATGTTCAGGGGGATTATGTTTGATAGAGATTACTTTTTTGCAGGGGAAGTTTCTGGAGTTTTGAGTTATGCACAGGTAATTTAACAGAAGCATGATTATGTGAACTCATATTTTTTTCTTAATTTAATCATGAATACTAAGATCTTTGAACAAGGTTTAAGAGATGATTTTGATTTTTTAATGTCACTGGGACAGAGACGCCATAGTAAATGCATGTAGCAGTTCACAAATCTACCGTTTGGAAATCCCCAAATGCCAAATCGAGCAGATGGTTCCTACCCTCCCTGTACAGAACCAAATGTATAGTCTCATATCTTAATCGATTACGCTGTGGCAACAGAGATACAGAATGCTTGGTGCCTTGCCGTATTGTAGTTATAAACGGTTTAACGAGATGAATAGTTTGGTGTCAAGTGTCGGTTACAGGTCACGTGTCAGGTATCAGAAATCAGTGTGATCGTCGGGGCGACCGATATATTTAAATCCGACTATGTTAAAGCAAGGTCTTGTACATAACCCTCTGCCCAAAGTGCTATATTTTTTTCCAAAGACACCGTATTATTATGTCTTAAACAGTACATTTTAGATTTTTACCTTTTCCTACAGATTCAAAAAACCGACGTCCGATGACGAAATCGGTTGTTTTTTTCCAATGTAGGGAACGTACTGTCATTTTTTACCTGCTGAAGGGGTCCCCCGAAGAAAAATACTAACCCAATCAATGCCGGACGTCATCAAATCTTTCTTTTTCAAAAAAAATTGGCTGTATTCCCATAATAAAATCCTTTTTAAGATTAAACATCTGTAATGTTCTTTAATAATATAGTCAATTGTCCCCGCATGACTGTGAAAAAGATGGGTCCAGAAGTCTACAAACTGAAAAACATAGTCAGCCGGCTAAATACCCTTACGTGGGACTGAATGAGCAGACGGATCCCCGTGTTAGTTGTAGCAGGCTTACAGCCACTTGCGCAGCGGGCTGCGGGGGTTAGCGTCCAGCCCAATCTTCCACCTTTGATTGATCGATTGATTAAGGATTGATGGATTGATGGATTGATTAATTGCTAAGCCATGCGTTACAAACATTTTTTTTCCGTGGCTTTGAACTGCTGAGTTCAAATCTCCATGAGGCCACTTTGTCATTATTGAGCTTTTTTTGAGACAGGGAAGGATATGGGCAGAATATGTACAGACATGTTCATCCTGCACTATGGAATTAAATAAGCGGTTATAGTTTGCTATATTTTAAAACACTATCAGGGGGTTGACTATAATTTAATTGTTTGCATGAAAAAACCCAAGAGGTGCATCTAAAATGCAAACTATTAGTTGCCACATGCACGTGTGCTCCAATGAATGTTTAAAAGAGGAGACCTATTGATTTGTACACGATGGCACAGCAGCCGGCAACGTCCCGCTGCGCATTGATTACACAACAAAAAGGTCATGCCACCCTGTTTCTATTGAAAAAACACGGATATTTACTTCGGAATTTCCCAAAAAACATCGAAGACCGCTGTAGAATTTTTTGGTCTTCGAAAATGGTTCCTTTTATACACTGAAAACACGTTTAAGCAGAAAAACTTCAAACCGGTCACTAATTTTTGTTCGAAAAAAGGCATTGCTGAAAAATGCAATCAATGAAGATAAAAAAGGCTTTCAAGCACAGCCATCAAAGCCCACAACTATTAAAGAAACTTGATAATAAAAATCAAAAACAGAAACTTCCAGACACACGAGAATTTATATCGGAAAAACTTCTCTGGCAATTCGCAACAAAAATCAGTGTGCTACCGGTAAACTTGATCAAAAACCGTCTCGGTCCTACATGTACAGTGGAAACGGCCAACAAATATTTTTCGGGCAATTACAGTTCGGCAAATTCCGTTGTTTTGGATAGGTTAAGATGGTTTCCGTATCTCCATACTGACAATGCTTCCAATGCTGTAATATGGGTGGTGTTCGCCCTCGGGGATATCAGAAAAATTCTGAACTCAAAGAGACAACGTCAGCTCCAGAGTCCCGACGGACTAATGTAGGCTTTGCTTCGAAACTCCCACTACTCATCACAACTTGCCACTTATTTACAAAAAACTTTTGACACTAGGTGCAACCACCAAAAAGTTGGTCTACAAAGTACTGTAACCTAACCACAAAACGGGCGAGACCAACAAACTGAAAACTTCCGGATGATTTCTTTGACATCGTGGTGTGGGAAAACTTTTGCACCAAAATATATCAGACAGGATTTCTCGTATAATTAAAAGTAATCTGCTTAGACCCAGCAACACAGAAGCATTCCTTATTAGGGTAATGAATGGCTGCAATTGAACATACCTTGTAATGGGGAGGAACATTAGCCATGCAAAACACCCCCCCTTAATAAAAGAAACACTCCACTGTTACCTATTTTGATATTAGTGGATGCGTTTGGGTCTGTAGTTTAGAACACAATCTCATTCATTATACCCTCCAGAAAAAAATACCCCAGACCTGTTTGTACGTATATCAAAAACCTGTATGACAACCTTGAGGTACAGTTAAGGGCCCGGGTGGAGAAAGACACCATTCCAGATAAAAGAGGGGTGTTCCAAAGGGGACCCTTATCCCCAATTATTTTCTCCTTAGTAATTTAACCCTATTATCAGGTGTTAAAAACAACATGAGAAACGTGTGTTACAACATGGAAGGTTGAGCGGTTATGGACTTTACTTTTGCAGATGATTTCTGCCTTATTACCGCCGACAAACGAAAACATCAAAAAATAATGAATGAGATTAACCATATAACCAAATCCATGAATCTTACTTTAAAGCCGTCAAAGCAAGTCTATGGCAAGATGTAGCGGGAAGCCAAATACGTGTCAATTTAATTTAGGGGAAATGTGTTTTAAAACAACTAAAGATGCTCCCGAGAAGTTTCTTGGAAAACACATTACTCATGGGTATAAAGTAAAGAGCTATTGATATCATTCAAAGTAAGTAATATGAATACCATTAGTAATATTTAATACGTGCCAAGCGAGGGGCGATTCAAACTTCGTGTTGTACATACAGTATTCTTACGCTTAATGGTATTTATTTACTGTGCATGAATAACAGACACGGCAGCTAACGTTCTGGACATATCCATACTAATATTATTAAGACATGGTTGGGCCTATCGGTTACGGGTACAACACCAGCCTGTATCCCCATCCTGATGGTTTGTCAATACAAAGACTTTCAGATAATACCGGAAGGCCCATACAATGTCTTATGCTAGAAGTTGGTGAAAGGAGATGCATAGGGTCGTCCATTGCCCTCCAATGTGTAAAAATCATTGAGAGATCAGTCTGGAAAACAAAAGATGAAAACGTTTGGTAGTAAGCGGTTGGAATAACATTTCCAGGAATGCTTCCAAAGATGTCTAAATCACCAAACCTCTAAAGAGTGAGATTAAAGTAACATCAAACAAATCCTCAAAAATGACCAAAGAACAGTGGAGAGAGACTATATCGGCCATTGTTGTCCCAGGTAACATGCTTAAAGTTATCGAAGCTGAAAAGTCGGATCTTACTGGAAATACATGATTTATAACTTACCCAAAAACGTTTTGAGCTTTGCAGTTGAAATCGTGTATAGATTTTTTGCCCACTTTCACCCCAATCTTCGGGAATGGGGAAAGAGGGTACATGTAAAATGCAACTCTGTAATAACACCAAAACACTCCTCCATGTCCTTAAAACAATTGTAAAATATCTTTACAGCAGGGACGCTATACATGGAGCACAACAGCATTATTATCATATGATCAATGGCATTCAATAACCTGATTAAAACTCCCAAGATAATTCAAAATATATGCCAGACTTCCTGTTTATACGTGATTGGGAAGGTACCCTCCCACCCAGCATCTTGCATACTGCCCAAAGACCGGATATTAGTATTATCAACAATACCAAAAAGTCCATCCCTATTGTGAGGACTACGGTTCCATTTGAGACTAACATTCAAAAGGCCCATGAGCTCAAACACATTCGGTATGAAAACCTTCAGTCGATATCATCCAGGGGGGTTAAAATGTTCATCTTAACTGCATTGAGATTGGTTCCAGCGGGTTAGTGACAGCTGACAATATGATAGATGGCGAGGTTTTCCATTTCTTGAGGGTAAATCTTAGAAACAAAAAAGCCATTTGCCAAAAATAATGAGCAAAATTGCCCATCACATGTTAGCTATTCCATTGGAACGCTCGACCTGAGCCTAACTGGGATTCCGCCCCATATCTGAAGATTTAATTCTTCCTGTCCATCGTCGTCGGCTGTCCCCACCCCACACCTCCGGGTTTTTTCACTTTTAAATAGTTTATTTGTGTGAGTTGGTTATGAATTTGTTCATTTAATTGGTGATTGTTTCCCCTGCCTTTCCTGGAGCAATTAAATATACCATACTGTGTTAACCATACTGTATAATGGATTTTTTTTAATTTTATGTTTTTTAATGATAAGAAGAATGATGGAATTAGATTAAATCTGGATATCAAGTTTCCACAGACTTCTACTAATGTCTGTTGAAGAACTCTAATTGGAACAATGAACGATAACAAGAGCTCAGCAGACGTTTTGGCTGCTGTGTACAAGATGTGTGTTGCGTGACAGGACTTGTCTCTAGTCACACTACTGTGGTGTGTTCTCGTGCTGTTGTGGTCGTGCTTCCCGTGCTCTCCCAAGTGTATACTTTTTTGTTGGTTATTTTGACGTCTTTTTTCTTCATTCTCATCGGCTTCATGGAAAATCAAGTTCTTTTTACTATCACAACATGATCAAAACTCTTTTGGACGCGTGTTTTGTAGAAGATTGGCAATTTTATTCATCACTTTGCTACGTTTTCTTGTTCAACTCCACGGACGGGACCTCATGACTGCCCATTTTGTATAGACACCACTGGTGTCCGACAGGCTTGAATAAATCCATCATGGAATATCGTTAGGAGTCACGCCAGTAGTTCAATGTCCTCTTTTTCAACTTTTCAAACTTAACTTATCCATCATCGGATGCGACATCTTAGGTACATCAGTAAGTGATATTTTGCTTGTTCATTATTTGTGCTCCGTATGATGACTTTTTTATGTTTCCAGCATATTTTTGACAAGCCTGAAAGTGAACTGGCGCCATTTTAAAATGGACAACGCCCACAGATGGAGTTCATCTGAGTTTAACCAAAGCAAAAGCAGTATTATTCTGAACTCAAACTCAACCATTATAACTGATGCACATCATTTTGACTCTTATGCGAAATTGAATAATATTTTTGGCAGTGTGCCACATTTTGTAGACTTGTACATTCATGATTCAAAATCTCTTTGTGTAAGTAATACCCAAGCACATAGGCATCAGACCTTCAGGAATGGTCTTTACGCAAAATATTTATTTTTTGCTGCCCATTCTTCATTTTCCGTCCATAATCTTAAGTGTTTATACTTTGAGCACGATGGGGGTATAACTTGGGATACGCCAAGATGATAGTGCACAATATATCGCAATGATATTCATGGGAAGCTTTGTTTGGTACAGCCCCCATGACACACCCCTATTTTCAAATACGTGGTGTATCAAATCATGCTAAAACTGTAGTTCAAAAATCATGGGTTGAAAATTATCATTGCGTATTCGCGTGTTACATAAGCCAAAGATACTACAATAGGAACTCATACTAGCAGAGATTCGTCATCATCGATACAACTGAAATTCTAGTGCTGTTCATGAGTGGCCATGTTGAACTAAATCCCGGCCCAAAGATCGTGAAATACCCATTTGGTATCTGTTGTAGTGAGGTGAAGGACGAACACAAAGGTATTAGCTGTGATTGTTGTTCAACTTGGTATCACACTGACTGCACTGGATTTCAGATCTCATGTCTGATCTTATTGCAATCATTCACATCTTACCTGTTATGTATCAACCTGAGGGATTTCCAAACATATCAACATGCATTTTTTTACAGCACGTTGCTTACCTACCTCAACCTCCTTTGGAGGTTTGTCCACATGTAGTTCATATGTTTCTTGGATCCACAAATTTGAAGAATCAATCATTCACACCAGCAACTCATCAACACCTATTAAGACGTAAACCCAGACGGGTCCACTCGCAAAAACTTAATGCTATGATCATAATTGCGATGGCCTACACTGGCCCAAACGCAAAATTGAGTTTCATGCTATGTACACGACTCACACCGGATTGTAATCTTTGGTTGTGAATCAAAGTTAAGCCCTGAAATCCTACATATTCCATTTTTTCCTGCAATTATAATGTTGAGACGCAAAGATAGGG
>JAMKCH010044219.1:0-56537 GCA_023653785.1 Ophioderma brevispina | reverse complement strand
CATACCATTTTTCTTTGTTCTATATAATATAAAAGGCCGTCACCAACAAGCAATAATTCCAAAATTTAAACCCAATAAACCAATTTAATGTGAATGAGTAATTGTGTGTATTGTGATACCAGTAACTCTAAAGAATCCATATTTAATGTCCATATTTTTGCTCATATCACCATAATGGAGAAGAATTCAACAGACACCAAAATCTTACATTTGAAGGGATGAGTGGCGGGCACCAGGCTGAGGATTGGACAGTGATTGCTGTCACAGCTGTTTGACCCCATACAAATTGTCTCTTTTATTTTTAGAACAATTTTAAGCAGTGGCGACACAATTTTGACAACTGATATAAGTAGGGACATGCAAGAGCTATCATCTCTGCAAAAATCAGACAAATCCATTGCGGGAATCTTGCCATATGGGCCTAGAAAGGTCATGATTTGTATGTTATAGCACCCTCTATATGCCCATTCTCCATTGAAAGACGTGGAAATCTAGATTTTTAATAAAAATCATATTTGCCCGCAATGAATTTTCGGAAAATTTACACATAATGTACTTAGTGGACTAAATATTACAAATCAGTTGTCAAAAGTGTGTCGCCGGCGATAATTTTTATTTTATTCTGGTTTTGTCATAATAAACGAGACTTTCAAACAGCTGTGCTATATTCTGTGGCAGTGATTTGTGTTTATGTAAGAAAAGGATAAAATGATTCCAGAAAAATACAGCACTATTTTTGGGAAATTAATCTAGAGATGCTAAATCCTAATCCTTAAAGAGACCTAAATGGAGATACAAATAAAAGGCTCAGCAAAGCTCAGATTTGGAAATATGTTTGTGTTTTTACATGGGATTTTCAGGCAGCTGGGTATCATTCTTACAGACTGAGCTGGTGTCTAATAATTCATCATATTGTGGATAGATTTATATTGCTCATGTTTGTGATTCTTGCAGATTCTGGATTCTAATCATCATCAGTGGCGTAAACAGCTTTTTTCAGGGGGGGGATGGAAAGGGGGCACACATATATTTCTGGGGGAGACATATCAAAAATGTGTTAGTTTACAGTATAGCTATGTGTGTTCACTGTAACTCAGCATGTGTGCAGAAATTAACTAATGGGGGAAAGACTCCCCCAACCCACGGGTTACGCCGTTTGTGGATAGCTTATATTGCTCACATTTGTAAACCATTTTAGACCTTTTTATGTGGTGGATTTGATTGTATTAAGAATATTTGATTTTGGGTGAATGTGCCGTAATTGTATTTGTAGAGTATTAGTCTTTTTCAGTCTGGATACCTTAGCAGCCAATAACATTAACCAAACCCCCACGTTTTGGGCGTTTTCACAGTAAAATTGGACATACTTAAAATTGTAACTTGCCTGTCCAGATAGGTCCTCTAAGGGAAATAATGTTAGAATCACCTTTTCAGTTGAAATTTTGTTGTAATTCCCTGTTTGCATTTGTTAAAAAAAATCAACATTCAAACTCATTTTATGAAATTTCTCCATTTACATTCATGCACCCACCTCTCTCACCGTTTTTTTTTTAAATATATATCCTCCACAAATCATCTATCCCCCATGCATAAATAATGACCCTTCCTTTAAAAGATTATAGTTAAAAAGTTTTCTCTGACTTTGAAAATTTGATGCAGTTTTATTTTGCAATCACAAGTAGTGTTGATATCGTCTGCAGGTATATCACACACAGCATCACAGATACGTACGCTACCCGACTTGACAACATCAATAGGTTTATTAACTTACCAACACATTTGAACACACACACAAAGTTCAAGCACATCAAATCAAACCTATTAGCCATGCTGTGCCTTGTATACGCTACAAGGAAGGCAACCGCTAAAGAGCCTAAATTGTAGATATAAATCAAAATCCAAAATGGTTTGTCACGAGTCAGATAGACAACTGACTTTCAAGATAATCAGGGCTTCAGGATACACTTAAAAAAAAAAAAAAAAAAAAATGGGGGAAAGACTCCCCCAACCCACGGGTTACGCCGTTTGTGGATAGCTTTATATTGCTCACATTTGTAAACCATTTTAGACCTTTTTAATCTGTGGATTCTGATTGTATAAGAATATTTTTATTTTGGGTGAATGTGCCGTAATTGTATTTGTAGAGTACTTAGTCTTTTTCAGTCTGGATACCTTAGCAGCCAATAACATTCAACAAACCCACTTTTTGGGCCGTTTCATATAAAATTGGACATACTTAAAATTGTAACTTGCCTGTCCAGATAGGTCCTCTAAGGGAAATAATGGTAGAATTCACCTTTTTCAGTGAAATTTTGTTGAATTCCCTGTTTGCATTTGTTTAAAAAAAATCACATTCAAACTCATTTTATGAAATTTCTCCATTTAACATTCATGCACCCCACCCTCTCTCACCGTTTTTTTTTTAAATATATATCCTCCACAAATCATCTATCCCCTATGCATAAATAATGACCCTTCCTTTAAAAGATTATAGTTAAAAAGTTTTCTCTGACTTTGAAAATTTGATGCAGTTTTATTTTGCAATCACAAGTAGTGTTGATATCGTCTGCAGGTATATCACGCACAGCATCACAGATACATACACTACCCGACTTGACAACATCAATAGGTTTATTAACTTACCAACACATTTGAACACACACACAGTTCAAGCGCATCAAATCAAGCCTATTAGCCACGCTGTGCCTTGTATACGCTACAAACAAGGCAACCGCTAAAGAGCCTAAATTGTAGATATAAATCAAATCCAAAATGGTTTGTCACGAGTCAGATAGACAACTGACTTTCAAGATAATCAGGGCTTCAGGATACACTTAGATTTCACGATTTGCCACGTTGAAATCTCTTACATCTGATGTGGAGACTGTGCCGTATTACACACGGTAAATCTAGTCAAATCTTTGGCTTTTGCTGACTATTTCAATTATTGATTTTCTGATCTAATCTAGGAATGGATTTTTACGAGTTGTTTACCGGGAGAGTTGCCCGTCTGCTTACATATCTCAAGATAAACCAAACAGTGATCGCTGGTCATACGTGTATTTTCAAATTGTTTTCAGATGTTTTTGTTGAAAATTTCATATGGCAAACTGCAGCATGCTGCTGCAACAACAGTAACACAGGGTAAATATCTCATTAGAACAAGATGGATTTTATTTTAAGAGCTGCCTGTCGAGCTTCTTGAAAGTCTCAAATTATGACAAATTCAGAATAAAACAAGTACTATCAAAAGCAACATACAGTTTTTAAATCTGATATTTCTCCACTGCTCCAGGAGCATAATTGCCATATTCTCCTGGAGCATTGTACATTCAAATATGCTCTGCTCCTGGAACATATTTTACTTAAATATTTCTCTATGCTCCAGGAGCATAGTCAAATATGCTCCTGGAGCCTAGTTGACTTAGAATATGTTTATTTATGCTCCATGACCATATGGTCCTGGACCATATGCTCCTGGAGCATAATTTCAGGCCAAAATATCATTGAAGCTACTTTCTCTAAAAATGAAACCATCTATACTCTGGGCCATAATTTCTTGGACATAACAAACGTGCTCGTTGTGCGTACTGCGTCTACGTGCAACACAACCGTGCACCATTTTGGCGGGGAAGCGGACGTACATTCTAAACTGTCCAAGAAATTATGAGCCAGAGTATATGTCAACATTAATTCTAGCCAGTAGTCACTGGCTTTGATACTACTGACAGCAGCTATTGCCTATCTGACCAGCATGCATTTCCCACCTGACGATGAAGATGATTTCAGCTCTGGCTGTCTGTAGTTGTGCTATTTGATATGCGAAAACAGGAAATCAAAGCGACAGGCATGGGAATCATGCATCAAATATAATCCATACATCTATGTGTATTGTTGATTTGTCACAAATGATTCGTATAGTCTCTCTCTGTCTCTTTTTCTCTCTCTCAAATTGATAAAATGCTTGATGAAAAATTGACTGCCTGTAAAAACGGGCTAATTTAGATCGGGGATCGGACATGTAGATCATCTACAACTAGTTCATTGATATAAACTGTCAACATCAAGAGAAATTGAGGGTGTTTACCACATGAAGTGTTAGGTCAAAAGCTGCACAGCAAATCTATCATATGTGTGTTCAGGTTCTTCCCTTTCGAATTAAATGATGAAAAACATGGCAAAGTATTGAACACGAACTAAGAAGTTCAATATTTATAGTTTGTGAATGAAGGTAAGTATGTTTCTCCTGAAAAAGACTCAGTCTTGAAATTGGGAGCTTTTGGTAACAGCCTGAAATTATCAGCTGCGCGGACAAGATAACAATGGTCCTGCACTCCCGATGAAGGAATCTGAAGGTTTTTCTACACCGCTTACCGGGCAGGTGATTGAATAGCTTTAACTCCATTGTTTGCTGAAGTCTATGTGTATCCACTCGGCAATTGATATTGGGGGAAATGAAAGTGAAGTGACCTTTTATTCTTTTCAAGAAAATGTGCCAGTTTTATTTGTGGGACGACGATTATATGAGTTTAATAATTAATTATGAGTTAACACTTGTTTTCCCCTAGACCCCCTGAGGAGACAACAAAAAAAACAGATTAGGAAGGACATGCCCATAGCCTAATTAAAACCCATACCGCAAATGGTGGGATTGAAATCTGTGTGTTAAAGAAAAAGCAGTACTTTTTATCTGATCTTTAATTTTCTACGCCTGCGTATCAAAATTACGACTTGGGATCAATAACGCCTTTTATTGTGAAGATTCCCCAGAATTGATAAGCGTTAATATTGTGCACAATGACCTGTACAGTTGACTTTCAAACACAAATATTAGTGATCTTTTTTTATTCTTATTAGTGTAAACACAATCAGCTGTTTAGGGTGATATTGGTCGTCATCGTTGTAGTCGATTTGACAAATTTCCTCAAGTACTTCATTTTTTCCACTATGGGTGTTTTGGTCCTACAGTAGATAAGACGGAATAAAAAAATAGAATTATTTATGCGTCATTTCGCACTGGTGGTGCCATCATTGCAGGCATTAAAAAAGCATTAAAATATGGGAGTATTCACATCCAAGGAAGGTAAAGTTGATCGTTGTATATTATTTTGGCGAATTGGGAATGTTTGTACTTTAAAGTGGGGGTAGGCATTAAGAGAGGTCAAATATGGGTGAGGACTCTTATGGACAGAGTTAGATAGACAAAGTTTGGGATGGCATTATGTTAATGATTGCGGGATGTTTAGCACACCCTACAAAATTGAAGGCCTGTTTTGAGGGTTTAAATGTGGGGAGTTAATTCAGAGATTGTGCAAGAGTGGTTGGTAAACATTTCTGGTTTGGTGGGTTAATACGAAGAAATAAAGGAGGTTGGCTTATCAAGGAATAGGGAGGGTAGTGTAGAGGGGTAAATATATGGTATTGTGAGTTGTCACCTTTCACAGTACAGAAAGAATTTTGATGTAAGATAATATTTCATATATTGAAAAAGGAATGTTGGAAGAAGCAAACAAAAAAAATATGATACTCTGTGGTAACTCGCCATATTAAACTCGCGGAAACAACCTGCCCCAATTCAAAATGTAAACATAACACCAGTCATAACACACCACATCACACTTTTAACGTGACTCTTCTAATACTCTGAAGGTAACAACTCACTATATTTAACTCTCCAAAATGACTCCCCACTTAAAGTAACAAACATTTCCACTAATCACTACAAACTTGCATACATCAGCAGCGTTTGCTAAATATAATTCATCAAAATTTGTATTTTGGCATTTTTGTTACTGGCATAAACATAACCTGCAAATGGTTGGCTTGAAATCTGTGTGTTAAAGAAAAAGCAGTACTTTTTATCTGATTCTGTAATTTCTACGCGTGCGTATCAAAATTACGACTTGGGATCAGTAACGCCTTTTATTGTGAAGATCCCAGATTTATAAGCGTAATATTGTGCACCATGACCTGTACAGTTTGACTTCAAACACAAATATTAGTGATCTTTGTTTATTCTGTATTAGTGTAAACTACAATCAGCTGTTTAGTTTAGATATTGAGTCGTCATCATTGTATGTCTATTTGACAAATTTCCTCAAGTACTTCATTTTTTCACTATTGGGTGTTTTTGTTCCTACATTGAAGTGGTTATATGGACTTGTACATAGTTATCTTTGATTTATAAACTAAAAAAATGCATTTCCACATTTTTTTATTCTTCACATTATTGCTGCTTATCCCTTTAAAGGCCGACTCAGAGATTTCCTGAGGAGGGCGCCCTCAATTTCCAAAAAAATCGTGTTTTTTGCATGTACATAATGCTTGTCCATATACTAATCACTGTGTGAAATTGCTAAGCTGAAATCGAATTCCTTCATATAGAAAATCACAACTTTGTTATAAAATTCCGGATCCGGAATTTTTGTTCTACACAGTATCCTATGGGACGTAATACTACAAATAAATGTTTACTGCATCAAAACGAAAAATCCGATTCATCTAAAATTTCGGAATTGTGTATTTTAGGTTACTATCTTTAGTTCTAATTGACTATTTTTCATTATTACACAAAAAAATAATATTTCGAAATCTCTGAATCAGACTTTAAATATAAAAAAAATCCCCCCACCCAAAAAACAAAACAAAAATAGAACCAGACCCACTGCCGCCACTGCCACCAACACTACCATGTCAACAACACACCCAAACATCAAACTCAATGACATTTAATAACAAAGGTGTTTCTCTATTTCTGAAGAATTTTTTTCACGACACTTACATAGCGTGTAAATCCATCTTATGTTCGTCTTTCAAGTATTTTATTCAGGAAATTGCATTGTTTTAGAATACTGCTTGACACTCTGTAAAATATACTTAAAAGATTGGTCCATGCCTGTTGAAAAATTGAAAATGAAATTGCGATTGAAAAACGTGGCTTGAACAAGCTATTTTTACCGTTTCAATTTTGACAAATAGGCAAGAACTCTTGTGAATTGAGTATTTCTCCTCAGATCTTTTGTCAAACAACTTAACATTTGCAGCAAGATATTCTCCAATACAAGAAGCCACCACTGCAACAATCAATATTTGCAAATTCAATCTTAGGGATAAGCAGTGATAAGCAAAAGGATTAAAATGTGGAAATTTACTATTTTAGCTTGTAAATAAGGAATGAGTGTGTACAATTCCAGAGAACTACTTGAACAAAGAATAAAAATCCACCAAAATAGTTTGTTAAAAGAATAAAATACTTGAGAAATTTGTCATACCATCTCCCGCAAATTAACATGCAGTGATAGCAACTCTGTATGTACACTGAACAGCTGATTGTGGTACACAGCAGTATAAGGTCAGTACAAAATTGAGGTCAAACTGTATAAGACCTAAGCAGGGAAAGCTTGTTTGATCTCCAGTCGGACTTTCAATGCACATCCATAGAAAGTCCAGTATCAGATAAAATGTATTATTTACAGATAAAATGTATTATTTTGTCTTTAATGCATAGATATTGAGCCAACCACTTGCAGGCTATATTATACAAATACTACATGGTTAGAGTGAAATAGGGCACACTATTTTCCCGAGGTACTGGCTATGGGCCTATCACCCAAAAAAAAAAAAAAAAAAAATATGGACTTGTACATAGTTATCTTTGATTTATAAACTAAAAAAATGCATTTCCACATTTTTTTATTCTTCACATTATTGCTGCTTATCCCTTTAAATATAAAAAAAATCCCCCCACCCAAAAAACAAAACAAAAATAGAACCAGACCCATTGCCGCCACTGCCACCAACACTACCATGTCAACAACACACCCAAACATCAAACTCAATGACATTAATAACAAAGGTGTTTCTCTATTTCTGAAGAATTTTTTTCACGACACTTACATAGCGTGTAAATCCATCTTATGTTCGTCTTTCAAGTATTTGTGACCTGCTCCCACGAAACCCGGATAAAGTCGGAAAATTTTCATTTTGAGATATGCACAGATTTGAAATGCTGATAAAACAAGCTTTAAAATGATGTATAATATGTAAACATTGCACTTTCTTTTGGCCATCAAAAATCAATATATGCCTTTGAAATGCTTTTGTTTTCTATTGATTTTTTACAAGTTTATTGTTCTCTTTCTCCTAAAGTGCTCTGGCGACTTTGTCCTGGTTTTGTGGGAGCAGGTCACATTTTATTCAGGAAATTGCATTGTTTTAGAATACTGCTTGACACTCTGTAAAATATACTTAAAAGATTGGTCCATGCCTGTTGAAAAAGTGAAAATGAAATTGCGATTGAAAAACGTGGCTTGAACAAGCTATTTTTATAGTTTCAATTTTGACAAATAGGCAAGTCTTGTGAATTGAGTATTTCTCCTCAGATCTTTTGTCAAACAACTTAACATTTGCAGCAAGATATTCTCCAATACAAGAAGCCACTACTGCAACAATCAATATTTGCAAATTCAATCTTAGGGATAAGCAGTGATAAGCAAAAGGATTAAAATGTGGAAATTTACTATTTTAGCTTGTAAATAAGGAATGAGTGTGTACAATTCCAGAGAACTACTTGAACAAAGAATAAAAATCCACCAAAATAGTTTGTTAAAAGAATAAAATACTTGAGAAATTTGTCATACCATCTCCCGCAAATTAACATGCAGTGATAGCAACTCTGTATGTACACTGAACAGCTGATTGTGGTACACAGCAGTATAAGGTCAGTACAAAATTGAGGTCAAACTGTATAAGACCTAAGCAGGGAAAGCTTGTTTGATCTCCAGTCGGACTTTCAATGCACATCCATAGAAAGTCCAGTATCAGATAAAATGTATTATTTACAGATAAAATGTATTATTTTGTCTTTAATGCATAGATATTGAGCCAACCACTTGCAGGCTATATTATACAAATACTACATGGTTAGAGTGAAATAGGGCACACTATTTTCCCGAGGTACTGGCTATGGGCCTATCACCCCAAACCTGAAGGGTGAGGGGTGATAGGCCCGATAGCCAGTACAAAGGGAAAATAGTGTGTCCTATTTCCCGATAAAAACCATGTAGTATTTGTTTTATTACATCTCACTGTGACTCTGTGGGCGAGGTTGTAGGGAAATAGTCCAATCTATTTCCCTAGGGAAATGGCACACATAATCGGAATCAACCAATGAAATAGCATGAATTTGGTCATGAATATTCATGAGGTGTAATAATAGCACATCCATACCAGTAACAGAGGTACCAATACACAGATTTTTATAATTTTTTCGATGCTTCAGATTTAGCAAATCACTGCTTGTCCCTTTAATTACCCCTTCACAAAGACACAGGAATAAGCCGACTTGGTGAAACTGTGTCATTTTCAGTGAACCATTATTCTATCAATAACAATGATTGCAATAATCGAATAATAAACAATTGCCATTATTCATTGTTGTTATATTTATATAAACATCTATTATATTATTCCAAAATGCCTGGGGAATGAATGCATATATTGATCATGACACTGAAACTACTCAAGCAAAAAAGTATTTGACCTATTTTGTTCAAAATAACACAGTGCACATACATTTTGTGAAAATATTACAATTTGGAAATATCCTGCTTTTTATTGTATTTTGCTATTTTTCCTGGAAGTGCCTCAAATGTCAAATCACACCAAATAGTTTATCAGATCAATTGTGAAACATGTTTTGCTGTGTAGTTATTAGTTAATAAAACAAAAAATATTGATTTGAGATCAAAAAGAAAATTGAAATTTAAAAAGAAAATTGAAATTTAAAAAGGAAATTGACATTTCTATCTTTGACCAATATTAGATTATAATTCTGCCTAAATACATATTAAAGGTGGATGGCCCGATTTAAGTAGATGAAAATTTCATCTTGATAGAATGGACTTCACCCCAAAACTCCATCTGTAAATTTTCGCGCCCATATTTCAATCCGTTTTCATGTGAGACCTAAAAACGTGATTTTGTAAGCTCGTAGAGTTCTGTGTAAAATTAATATTGGTCGACCAAAATGGGGCATATTTTTGCTCATAACTTCCAAACTAAACATCCTTTAGCCCTAAGAGTTCACAGGGTAAATGAGAAAAATAGTAGCTTTCTTTTGATACCAAAATTTGGACCACTTTCGGTAAAATTTGGGGTCCCTGGGGACGAGGCTATTAGCGATCGGGCCATAGACCTTTAAGTGTGGTGATATCATATGACAAAGATGAGATGAGATTCCTCACTGAACACACATGTACACAGAATCTTTTTAGTGGAAGGCACAAGAATAATTTTTCCCCCGAATGGATGGTATATAAACATTTCAAGAGATGATTTTATGGACAGAAAATACAAAATAGCAAAATTTCTTGCAGAGGCATCAGATTAAGCAAACATTAAAGCTAACAGTTTAAATACAAAAATCTAAACTGAAGTAAATTGGGCAGTGGTGGCACCAGGGAAGGGCATGGGGGGCATTTGCCACCCCCAATTTTTTCTCTTTCCCCCCGCAAAGAAAAATGACAGATTTTGGCAAAAATCAGCAATTTGGGACCATAAATCAAAATTTGGCAAAAATCAGCAATTTTGGGCAAAAATTGGTTAAAAAATCTCCAAATTTTGATATTTCCCCCTCCCAGAATTCCACTTTTGCCCGGCCCCAAGAAAAGGAAGTCTGGTGCCACCACTGAACTTGGGGGGGATGAGGCTGTGGATTACCAAATGCCCCTTTAAGCTTTTATAGGATATCTATATGCATTGAACATAAACAAAAAAAAAATGGCTATGATCAGGAAATGCACCGAGTATAGATGCAATCATGGGTTTAAACATAAGATGGTTGTCAAGAGTGGGAAATCACGGGAAAATTGATTTCAATATGGAATAAGCGCCACCTCATCTTGACTTTCACCTAACAATGCAGTTCATGGCGCATTGAAATGATGTGTTCCTACGATATCCCATTTAACCATGATGCAAGGTCATTTGAGCATGCTACCTCAATTGATTCCAAATATGATGGGAAAATTGATGTCACAAGAGAAAAAACAAGTTTGATTGCAAAGTTATTGAGTGCCAGCTACCCGATTACACATCTGTGTGTTGTTTAAGTAAGAATATGTATGTGTTCCGTTAAGAGCATTATAGTGGTGCCTGTGGCAAACACAAACAAAATCACATTTTAGATCGTCGGGAGTAGAAAACTTGGCTACTGAAATGCTGACTTTAGAATTGGCATTAGATGTGTTTTTCTTCTTGATGTGAAACATAGACAAACTACTTTGTGGTAGATGATAAACGTTAAAGGCAACTGAAGAAATTGCAGGATCTGCCTAGTATTTGAACATGCAAGAAAAAAATGGTTTTGAGAGGGGGGCAATGGTGTCAGTACCAACAAACGAAGACCTATGACTTTCATATAAGTAATGT
Source organism: Ophioderma brevispina (assembly GCA_023653785.1). NCBI lineage: Eukaryota > Metazoa > Echinodermata > Ophiuroidea > Amphilepidida > Ophiodermatidae > Ophioderma > Ophioderma brevispina. The sequence goes on along the minus strand of JAMKCH010044219.1, from coordinate 45,107 downwards.
AAATTTTGAGATGCGAATCCAGGTCTAATGAAAACTGCTACAGCTTTAAAGGGGCAACGAGAGATTTCAAGTGTCATATTTTCTGTGTATGGAGTGATTTCACATAAGATTCAGACATGCAATAGATCCCTACCTTTATTGGGCTACAGAAATAATTAAAATGAAAAAAACAAAAGGTGATTTCTATATGTTTATTATCAATACAAACATAGGCTGAATTTCGTATTTGCTCCTATACGAATTTAGAAATTTCACAATTTTGGTTCCAAGAAACCCATCTCAGCTTATCCTTCAGATGGAGATATTTTAGATAGAAGCTTTACTCCAGTGCCAAAATCAGAATTTTCATATTTTTAGGGACACCTGTTATTTTTTTGGGAAAAAAAAAAAAAAATCACTCTCGTTGCACCTTTAAGTGGCATACACAGAGGAGGCCATCACGCCCTACCTTTGTCTGTACGTTGGTCGGGGGGGGGGGGGGAGTAGTCAGTGAGGGGAAAAGATACAAAGTAGAAAGAACTCAATTGGGCAAATGGTGGATTTGTACAGTCGCTGTCAAAATTGTTCAGAGGGGGAAATGCTAGTGCCCACATGAAAAGGGGCAGAAGCCTATGAGTAGCCTCATGCGTGATCGACCAATGGGGAGGCCAATCTAATCAACAAGCCAATCACCATTCACTTGGTGTTGACGTACGTCACGCTCGGCGACGGTAATAATTCTGACAAGCACTGTAGGCTCCACCTATATATCGCCATAAGATTTCGGAGGTGATAGAGAAAAAAATTTGAACAAATATGAAGGCTTGTATTTAGAGTCCTGTATGAGTACGTACTATAGACTGATTAATAATTTGTTGGACAGGAACGAACACAAGCACACACGGACTGTAGTAGCCAGGAGGAACGATCGCACCTCACTTCACGATATGTAATTGGTCAACTACACCGAATCTCTGCACAGCTTGTTGCGCTTATGCGACGGTGTGATTATATCATGTCCATAATATTTTTTTAAAAGACTTTTAATTTCACTGTTTTTGGGAATTGCAACTAGACTGCCATTAATAAAGGTTGGGTTTGCTATGTTATATACATGTGCATGTTAAAATTGCTCTCTTTTTGTATTGGAATCATGAATAGACTTTATTTCCTATAATATAAAAATCAAAACATCAACAAACAAAATGAAAAATGGTTTTGTCTTATTCCTTTGGAGCTTTTGGAAGCTTTGGTTGTGTCTTAAAGGTGCATTTTGGCATCCTAGCACCTTAGAAATTCATTTGGGTTTATGTTTCATATAGAAGATCCTTCAGAAAAGTATTCAAAATTTCAGCTGATTCTGATGGTGCATTTGATGTGTTACGCAAATGTCGTTCACATCAATCACAAAGGACTCTTGTGTTGTAATTTCTGTCCATTTTAGACAGAAAAAATACTTAGATAACATGTTTTCTCCAGTTTTGCCATTAATGGGTTTCATATAATACACTAAACAGGTGTGGCACGAGGGGTTGGTGGCCCCCCCTGAGAGTTTCAAACATTCAGGAAAAACAGGGGTTTCAAGCCCAATAATTGCACAAAAATTAGTGGGTTTTAACCAAAATGAGTTCATTTATACTGTTTCGCCCCCTTATGATGTTTCACCCCGCGCCGCCCATGTACACTAATAAAAAATCAGTGATAGTTTAATCCTATGTGTTAAATTCATGCATAAAAGACTCTAGCAGCTTTGAGATTGTGAAGGAAGTAAAGGGCTTGTTTGGACTCATTTAAAATCTCAACTTGCTAAAAGATTAAGGGTATCCTTCAAAAGATCTTTGAATGTCTATTAAGCTCATCAAAGGTGGTAGGATTTGCACAAGGGCTTTTAATACAGAAACTTGTGCAACACTGAGAAGTGAATCTGTGAATGAGCAAATTGTACATACAAAAGTTGAATTTCATTTTTCCTGTATATATTAAATAGAAGAGTTCACTGCCCCTGCATTACCGAATACTAATTAACCAGTGACCAGCAAAAGTGCAAGTCTAGCTTTTCACATTACCAGAAATTTACCTACTCTAATTATATATTAATATCAGCCATTAAGTACATCATCTGCCATAAGTACATTATCTTCCATAAGTACACAGTAGGAAAACATGGTTAAGTATTTCCATTAAGGGATATCCAACCATGCTTGCATAGTAAAACAGATTACAATAATTGTTGCTTTCTTTTTTCCTTAGTTTTTTTGGAGTGAAAACAAGTGGCATTTTCCCTTAAAGAGAATGAGGGACATTTCCAGAGAAAAGGAAGCGGCCCCTAATTTTTTTTAACCAGGGTTTTTTGATATTTGAATGCTTACCAGTGTATTAGATCACATCTGAAGTGATAAGCCGAATACGCTGTTTTATTGTAATAAGATGACGATTTAGTGTTTTTTGTTGTAGTGCACAACAGAATCAAGTATAGTTTCTATTGGGACATGATTAAGATAGCAGGCAAGTTCAAAAACCAACGTTTCCGGTTGTTCTGATTGTGCCTGTTTGCCCCAAATAAACTTCGAAACATTCTCGGTATGTGGTCTACATAGGATCGAGTGCAATTTGAGAGATTTGTATCCTAAAAAAAATATCCTCCTGTCACTTAAAGTGTGCATTTGCCCCTAAATTTGGCCCATTCCCTCAGATATAAACATCGATCAGATTTCTAAGCTATCATATTCAAAAAACACAGGTAGTTAACAAATTGAGAGGTCAGTTGTCCTTTTGTTCAAATTTTTTCATGTTTTGTTTTAAAATAGGAAATAAATTTCTGAGTTCTTGGCATGCTTGCACCCATACCTTTCAAATGGCAATAATTAGAGAAGGACCCTAGGATCATACATAAATGCAATATAATTTACCTGAGTGTGTGGGCAATTTCAGTCTACAAACAGACCAATGAAAAACCCCAAATGACCAAAAATAGGCACAACAGGTAATATCTGATCATGCATGTGGACAATAAGTGATGTGGTTAAGTTTCAATGTTAAAGCTCCCTGTCTCTGAGCAGAGTCCTTACAAGATTGATCACCATGTTACTATGGCAACCAATCTGTTACATGCGGTAATCTTTGCGTAATGTAGCTGAAAATGAGCTTCAACTGTGGCCCGGAACTGTGGTTCTGCAGTGCACCATTAATCAAGAATTTTTATTTGCTTCAATTTCATACATTTATGTGTTGCCTCCAAATCCTGTCCATCTGTGTGTATGTTAAAGTTTTGGTTAACCTTTTTCAAATTGCTTGTGCATGAACACCCCTAACTCCAATTGCCACCAAAGTCTGGTCATTGTTAAAGGTGCAACGAGAGATTTCACGTATCAGTGTCCCTAAAAAATAGAAAGTACTGATTTTTGTCCTGATGTAAAGCTTTCCATAAAAATATTCTCATTTGAAATGATTAAGCTGAGAAATGTTTCTTTGATACAAACATTGTGAAATTTCTCATTTTGTATAGGAGCAAATATGAAATTCAGCCTACATTTTATATTGAAAATGAAATATAAGCAAATTTAAATCACTTTTTTTCTCCCTTTTAAGACATTTCTGTAGCCAAATACATGGTAAGAAATCTATTGAGTGTCTAATATATATAAAATTACTATTATGACACAATATTTGGGTCTCATACTCTAAACCCATGACTCTAAACAGGTATTTTTGTCTCTTTTTGCTACCCTTAAGAAGTAAGCAATGCATTGTGTCATTAATATACCCTTCACAAACATAACAATTGAAAACCTGAAGGCTATAAATATCTTTTCAAGCATTGCTTAATGCTCTTCAAAAACATTGGGTAATGTTTAGATTATGATACTTAGTTTTAAGCCTGAGCAAACATCTTCATATAAAAATATTCACAAGTAAAATGCATGCATGAAGTGATATTTTTTCCACTTAGACAATGATCTATGGGAATTTGAACTCAAATGTGGCATCACTTGTTATGTATCAATGATATGGCCGATAAAGTCCAAGACTACAACCATGCAATGTTTAAGTCCAAGTTGTTGTTACTAATAGGAAATAGTTTCATGCAACTGTGGAATTTCCATGGTGCTGTTTGCAATTTCTGATGTAGTTATAGGTACACAGAGGACCAGGTGATGTTAGATCTGATATCCACCTTCAGTTATTTTATCATATAAGGCTATAGAATGATGCAAGCAAGCAAATTGAGTCTGAAATCGACCAAATCAACTGTGGTTTTTGGGTAATTACTTAAAGAGCATTCTTAAACTTTAATTTCTAGGTGAAAACCTCCCAATAAACTGAGGACATACAAATCCTGAGATGAGGTATTTTGAATGCTGCACTATGTAACCGAGTTAACTAATTACAGCTTTGAAAAGTCATCAATTTGACCACTCTCTAATTGTTGGAATTTTTAAAAATAAACTTAACCAAGTGATAGACAAACTGGGAAAAAAAGTAAATTTCCATATTCTCACCCCTCTACACCTATTTCAGACCATATTTCAAAAACTTGTAAATAATTGCAGGTCATTTAGAAAGCCATCTCAAAACCACTGACCAAAGACTAGGCTTATTGGAATGTATTTGTCATGCTGATTTCAAATATGGTTGAAATATTTGAAAATGGAATACGTTTTTTCTCCGAGTGACTTTAGTTGCATCCAGTGTCGAAAGGATTACATAACACTTTGAAAGTCAAAGGAAAGCTTACACTTCTCACAAGCTTTGAGAACCTTCTTCCTTTGGCTTACGTCTGAACAGATACACATACTATTTCAGTATACAAAGATCACATTGTCCATCTCAAAAATAGAAAATAATGATTCATATGGGCATTGAAAATAGACCAGCTTAATTCACAGTTCACAACTTACACTAAAATGTGGAAAGAATATTTTTAGAATTTAGCTTAACCTGATGTGTATTCACCTAAAAGTTATTTGTAAGTGTTCTTTTGTATCTCAAGATTATGGATCTGACTGAATTGTACATAAAAAGTATATTTTAAAAATGAATTTATTTTGGTGTTATAGCTAAAAATACTCAATTTGGAATTATATTTAGATTCAAGTTTTTCATCATTGTACTGTCATTTACATATTGCATATGGGGCAATTTATTACACATTTTTGCTCTTACTATCCAAAATTTGTAATCGGATGTTTTGGTGATATGCTTCCATGTGAGGGAGAAAACATCGTATGAAAAGTGGACCATGATCAAGTCATTTCCAGAAAATATGCACTCAACATTTTTATTGAAACTGAATTTGTGTGACATATTTAGAAAGCTTACCAATGTATTAAATCACACCTGAAGTGAATTAGCCAAGACTGTCATTTTTTGTAATAAGTATTTTTCTGTCTTACATAGCAGAAAATCCAAGCTTAACTTTTCTTTTGATTTTTTTTTCTACTTGTTGTCCAAAACACACCTGAAGTGTTCTCAGTAGGTTTATTGCAATCTGCAGATTTAAAGAAATTGTATCCTCTCTTTAAAGGTAAGTGATACGGTCATGGTCCGATTTTTCATAAGGTGTTTTCTCCCTCACATGGAAGCTTGTCACCAAAAACATCTGGTTACAGATATTGAGTTAAATGGTTCAACTGTTTGGATAGTAGAAACTAAAAAGTGTACAAAATTGTGATTTTTATATGAAGGACATCAATTTGAGCTTAACTTTTTCACACAGTGATTAGTATATGGACAAGCATTATGCAAAAAACATGATGGTTGCCATCCTCAGGAAATCTCTTAGTCATTTTTTTGAAGAGCGCCCCCAATTTTTCAAAAAAATTGAGATTTTTACACGGTTGCATTGGTAACTGGCTAGTAAACCATACCTGTGAATGGTTAAGCTCGAAAATGTCTGTGTCTCACAAACAAAGGAAATTTGTAATTAGAATAATTATTATCGGGATCCCGATAATAATTCAACGGCTGCTGCAAACGGCCTTCCAATGTGAAATAGCCGGGAGACGGAGAAATAGCGCCATGTACGTGTCTACGCTCATCCATTAGTTGTTTTATGGGTTCAGGCAAATCAAGTTAGAGGTTATTTTCTCGAGGTGGCACTATTTCATCATGGACATAAACGTAGCATTTCCAGCTCTGCCTTAAGTCCAATCTGGGATCCAAATTCTTATTACAAAATCGCTTATTTTATGATAAATACAAATTTTTTAGCATTCTCGTTCGCAGGTATAGTTTCCTAGACAATCACCAACGTAACTGTGCCAAAATATCAAATTTTGAAAAATGGGGGCGCTCTTCAAAAAATGTGCTAATATTGCTTTAATTGAAACTCTCAAAAATAATGCAAGTTTATTGACCCTTTAATGACAAACAAAGGTGTGATCCCTTGCACCACATACAGTTACATAAGCTTGTCTGATCACAATAACAGAAATTATGTCTAGCACGTGATATGCAACAGCTTCCCACACATCCTAAAGCTACCTTGACACACACAACATGATCTCTGTGGTACCTCTATGGTACATACTTAATGACCACTAGAAAATTGAACCCTTGAACCAGAGTTGCATTTAAGCTTGCATAATCACCGTAGCAGAAATAATGTCAAACACATGATGCATACTAATCCCCTGTTAGAGAACGATCTCTAAACACACACAAAATTTTGATAAATGACATGCAAACTAATTGGAAAAGTTCAAAGTACTGGGCAAGCCTGTGTGAGTGTGTGGATATAGATAGGAACATTATAAAAGCAGATTGTATACTCATGTAAAAAAAAGGTACTCTCCTCACATATTGATAATACCACTTCAATACTACCACTGTCAGGGCTAACAGGCAGGGGGGCAGGTTGCCCCCTGAGACTTGGCCGGGAAAAAATTTGCAAAAATGTGTTGCTAAACAGCCGTTTTTAGCCCTCCGACCGGGAAAAATTGGCCCCTTGGACCCCCCCTGGAGGGAAAATTTCCCCAAACTGGGGAAATTTCCCCCTCAGAGAGGGTAGGCCCGTTAAACCATGACTACTGTACTAGGTAACACATTTCAGGGGGACAAAATAGGGGCACCACATCGTACTAGTCAATTCAGAATAGAGTTTTTGTTCATTGTAATTATGGCATTCTGTGACATAATTTCAATATTGTCCCATTGACTACAATTGCACAATAAAGACAAAAAAAATTACATTACAGTATATGACTGGTTTGGACCCTGATGAATCAGCAGACTTGTACTTGTCAGGGAACTAAATGGCCATATACCCACAGTACATTGACTTCAGACTACGGAAAATATTTCTTTTTTAAATCATGGCAGTATAATAAAGCTTAGAGAAAAATGACATAGTGCATTAAAGGTAAATTTTATGATTCCAGCACATTCTGTAATGTTCATGGTTGCTAGATATTCTTGAGAAAGCGTATTCACAAAAATTTTAGTAGATTCGATCTTGTGGTTTTGTGTTATGAGCAATTCCTTGATTTGCATGGTCCCATAGGGCCACCTGTGTGTAATTTCTGTCCGTTACAAAAGAAGAAAATACAAAATGCGAATTCTTAACAGATACGACTTCCAACTCTGCATGTTAGATTTAGGTACACATGGTTACTAAGGCTTAACAGTTCAGAAATATAAAAATTTCAAGTTTTGAGCTAAGTTGGGGGGGGATGAGCCTTTGGATGTGGAAAATGCCCCTTTAAAAAAATTTTGTTATATTACATTATTTGCTATTGGTGAAATAATAAGTGGGCAAAATGTAACAGGGTCACCATGGGTCTGTTGGCATCATCAAACTTTCCTCACAAAGATGGGACCCCCAAAATTCTGATTCAGAGATTCTACAAACTATAGAAAAAACGGAAACTTGAAAGCAAAAATCCAAATAACCAAGCACAAACCAACCAACTAGGTTATGAACCCGAATACCTGGAATCAGCTTATGTCACCAAGTCAAAAAAAAATTTAAAAATTCCTCAAGCTTTCATAATCATATCAAAATTGGTGCAAATATGGCTAATCAAATATTCATGGTTTAATCCTACACTCCCCCCATGTGGGTTCTTATTTAAAATTACAGGTTTATACAGTAGTAGTTCTATATGCCTGTGGTGAACAGATTTGGTAATTACAGTAGTGTGCAAGTAGTGAACTCAACAGGGTGCATGAAGCTAGTAGAGACCATCTATTGCCAAAATTGGGCAATCCATTTATGGTAATCGTAAACCATCACTCTCACATGATGATGGCTGACGGTATCCCCCTCAAGTCAATATTTTTCAAATAATAGTTTTTCTCTTTCAATTGAAATAGGTAATGGATAGAACCACAGTGCTCGCCCTAGTTTAGGATAAATATAATGTAGGTTTGTTTCATTATTAACTTTCTCACAGATTTATTGGATGTTATGCTCAATATGTACCCAAGAGCTCAGAGGGGGAAGATCCTCAGTATCAAAGGGAAGTAAAAACATGTACTGCAAAATGGATCCAAATATCAGCTCCTACAGGGAATGATTCAGTTTTGGGTTAAAACGGGTCGTATTTCAAATTGAGCAGAGTATTGAAATGTGTGAAATAGTATGTAACTCCTTGTGTTACACAAAAAAAATGGACTCTAAAATGAAATTAGTCCATTTCCGACCAAAAGAATTGTCGATGGGTACTTTTTTATTGTAATGTTATCTACTGAAGATAGCAAACTGAGATATGCATATATATGCCTTATCACATATCATCAAAATCACAGTTTGTTCACCATGAAACTGGTTTGATGGATTTTATGTAACCGTCAGGCTCTCACAGTGGGTAGCCAATGGGCTCAAGAGGGGTAAAAATGGGAATTGTGCTGAAAACATCATGCAAAATGGGCCTATTTACCCTCTGATTGGGACGACATTCTAACTGGGCTTTCCCCCCACAGAACCACAAGGTTGCCCTCACCACTGGCCTCTTGTATTTTGTAGAACACACAGTTATAACAGTATGCTTAAATTGTAACAGGCACCTTAAGGCTATAATGAAAGATACTTACGTTTGCTATCTACTGTAGATAGCAATGCTGCAAAAGCTACATTCAAATGAATTAAAGTTCTGCAGTTTGAATGGACTATTTAATGCAGATAACTTTGATCAAGCTTCTAAAAAGTAAATAGGTACATTTGTTGAAAATCATTGAGTGTAGGTAACATATAAACCCACTTAAGGGTTGATGCATTTAGGAATTACTGTCTTGAGTGTGCATATTTGGAAAGCTTATCTTGTGGAGGAATTAAACACACCCTGTGGGGACTTTTTTTGCCACGAGAAATTTAGAATTTCAAAGCATTCACATGAAGTTAAAAGAGTATCTCCTCCAAAAAATAGTTCCAACATTAAGTTGATTTGATATGAAACAAATTATGTCTACCACCAATGTCCTTAGGTCATGCGTTGTCATTTCTGTCTTAATTACCAACAGAAAAACACAACTCGAATTTCTCCAAGAGCAAAACCAAATCGACATAGAAATGTAGCCGCATGTAGTCACTTAAGTCGGCCAGTGGTTAGATATCTAAAAATTTCAAGTTTTAGGGATAGTCCAGGTACAAGGCCATGATCCAAAATGACTCTTAAAGTCTTACAGATAAAAACTGAAAAATTTGAGAAGAATTAGGCTATGATACACCAAGTCTCCAGGAGTATTAAATCTCAAACATTTAGAGATATTGATGAGCGACGAAAATGCCTCTTTTTGTTGTGGACAAGAAAGACCTTTTTCCCTTTTTGTGTGATTTTTTTTGTGGCACTATGCTTGCATATCTAATAAACTTCTCTAAATCACCTCAAAAAAAATGGATTCCTGGACACTCTTTATTGTGTCGCCTCTCTTTAATGCAAGACGATAACCTATCATTATGTCCGGCAACCCCACAAAAACAAGTTTGTCTCAGAAAGAAAATGTGGAAAAAAATGCAAATGCGAAATGAGTTGTTTTTTTTAGGAAAAAAAATGCTAATTTAAATGTGGGGATTTGAACAAATTATTACATTTTTTCACCCACTTTTTGTGGGCCCAATTTTCAATTTTTTTCATGATTTTAAAAAAAAAAATTCAAGCAAGCAAAAAACTTAAAAAAAGATAATGTGCTAAAAGACCATTTTAAACAAAACAAAAAATACAGCAGCAGTCACTGAATGCATGTTGCCTGCCATTGTGAAAATGGGTGTGTGGGTGTGGGGGGGGGGGGGGGGGCGGGGTCAATGAGATCACCGGGGGATATAGACCTCTCAAACCCACCATTAACAGTGTGAGTGGCTCCAGCCAAAACTAAACACGTCCACACTTAGCTGCTATCTGCACCCTAATGTTTGTCTCTTGACCAATAGTTAAGGGATCAAAAGTCAAAATAAGGTCAAAAGTTCAGGTCTATGGCCAGAGAGTGGTAGGGACAATAGGAACAACATTCTCTCTTATAATTAGAGGTTTAGAACAACCGATTCATATGCGATGCAATTGTAGAGCCATGCCAGATGCTGTTCAGGAAGTGGACTGATAGCGAGTCGGGTGGACTGAAAATATGCAGAACATAAAATAAATGATAAAAAAGGACAAATCCTCAACAACTTCTAAGACTTCTCAAGCGTTCTTCCTCGTTAATGAAGCTCAAGCTCATTGGAAGCCAGCCGTGAGAGTCGGATTGCATTATGTGGGAATTTGAAACGATGAATTACAAAATACGATTTTAACCTCTTAAAAGGATCCTTAAAGGAAAGACCAAATTACTAATTCAAGAAATTCACAGCTATTTTGAGGAAGGAAATTAAGTGATGATTGCAGCAAACCTCCTCAACATCCCGTAAAAATGCTTAACAGTCTCTACATCATTGTCTTGTAGGAGCAAATGTAATGAATTCAATATTAAGATTGGATAATTATGACACCTTTCATGCAATTACGGTCGCCAGTTAAGAGGACTTAGCCCAGCGTGTTCATAGCTCTTAACAGGGTAGTGACGCCCTCATCAGATTCATCAGGCCCAATACTAGACATTGGTACTCTTTGTTAGTAAATGGAATATTTTTTGCATGGACTTTATTTTCACACTAATTCCAAGCAACAAGTGCAGCATGAAATTAAAAGAAAAGAAAATATTAAGGCTTAAAGGGGTAGTCATGTTTAGCTTGATAAATGCGAATTCGTCAAAACATTCTGTATAGTAAAAATCAGCAACAACAAAAAACACCCTGAAATATTACCCTACAAATTATCTCAATACAAAGGAACTCTTTTTTGTTGAAAACTGAATAACAAACATTCTTATTCAGGGAGGATTTTTGTTCTTAGCAATTAAAAGCGCCATTATTTATTGAAGATTGAAAAACACCCTGAACGATTACCCTACCAAAATATCTCAATACAAAGTACTCTTTTTGTTGACTGAATACAAACGTGCTTAGTCGGGAGATTTTTGTTCTATAAAATTAAAAAGCAAGCATTATTTTTATTGAAGATTGAGTGAATTAGGTTAAGATTTTTTGTAAATTGGTTTATTGTGTTTTGCTTATTGAGTGGCCATGAATCACAATACAAAAAAAAAAAAAAATTTTCAACAAAAGAGAATCACACAGGCCTTGTGGAGCAGTTCAGTGGGGCGCATTATGAAACTAGGGGTCTGAATTGGGCCTTTATAGGCAGAGTGATCGAGGCGAGCGAACGTCTTTGTAGCGTGGGTGTCCTTTGCTTAAAGCGCACTGCACATTTTTCAAAAATTATGAAATTTTCTTTCTTCTCAATTGCTCTCAAATGATAGTCTAGGCCATTGGAAGAACAGAGATAATTTTACACATAAAAATAACATACCCTAAGAGATAGGGACTTGATATGAGGATAAATGACATCCAGGTAATTTTGTAGGGCCAAGCTTTTAAGGTTTTCCATAACTTTAATCAACAAATGTGTATATTACATGAATATTTTGACTTGTATCACGAAGTAAAAAGCAACAAAGGTTATAGACCGACTCAAACCGTTTACATAGCGTGGGAAACATGTATACGGAGTGTGTGTTCTAGTGTTAAACGCCATTTTCGTCGTCTGCTTGAATTTAAGTCGCGGAGACGCTAAATTATAAAATCATTCTGTTTACCAATAAGCAGCTGATTTGTCTTAATCATTTCGGTGAGGGTTTGGTATATAAAAGCCTTACAACCATGCAAAAAATATCGATTTTGAAAAAATCTTGAGGGGCCACTATTGTTTTTCAAATGTGCCAGTGTATCTTTAAAAGGGATTAGAGGATGTTTGAGGATTAAAAATTTCTCTCAATTTGCACTTGGTCGTTTGTAGACAACCTACTGAGGATGTTCGAAGGTTTATTGGACAAAATAAGTAAAAAAGGAACCAAAAAAATATGAAACTGCTTAATATCATAACATCCCCATCGAAAGCATGATGTTTGATTTTTCTTTTGCACGAAAGAAAATTCCAAATCATCATCTAAATGATCTTATTAAATAAAGACAGCGTATTCGGCTTGTGCACTTAACCTGTGTGATAATAATACATTTGTTTTTTGCATATTTGGACATGCTTACCAAACAAAAACGAAAAACCTCAGGGGGGGCAGGACACGACCTGCTCAATTTGTGCATGTGGGATTTCCAAATTGGAATTAGGAATTCCTTACCAGGCATTTTCTTTGGCAGACTCAGTCCATGACATACAAATCTATATCTAAATCTATAGTTCTAGTAATTATCATGATAATTTTGGGAATCAATTATTGACTTCAAATCCGTCGGGTTAGTGGAAGTAACCCAGATGCAAAATGTGTAATTTCCAAAAACGGTCATTTCGATGTTAAATATCAGACCGATAAGTCTTGATTCAAGTCTCTGTACGATATGTGGTAAGAGCGCCCTGCCTACGGTTAAGTCTTTGAAATAGACTGGCAATCAGTCGCGGCGGATGTGATGCTGATGGAATTCACTGTGCTGTAGGTTGGTATGTCCTACCCCCTGAAAAACAGGTTAAAAAAAAATTGGGGGCGCTTCTTTCTGGAAACGTCCTCGTGTCCTCTTTAATAGGCACTATCAGTGATTCTACCTGAAAAAATTCACTTTTCAAAATACTTTAAAGTGAAATATTAGTTAAAAATCTTTAAATGAAGATGGCCCCATTCGATTGCATCCCTATAATGTCCAACTGGTAAATTTGACCTTATTATGGTACTTTAAGATTTTCCTTCTCACTTAGACGAAATTACAAGGTTCTAAATCTGTTGATTGCAAAAATCATCAAGTCTTAACAAGTACATATGGGTCAACCATATTCATTCCCCTGTTGTTAAACAGTATTGTTGGTCCTGTATTGTTATAATTTTTTATGTCAATAATTACATATTAATTTTTGAATCCATCCTCAACTAGCTTTTAAGTTCATTTTTCCAAATTAATAATTCCCACCCCTTTTAAGATTTTCAGGACATGTTTTTCAGGGAAAGCAAAAACAAAGATTTCCCTTGAAAGCTCTCTATGCTGTAACAAAGAACATGGTTATGTTAAAAACAATGATACAGAGAACACTGATGACTGACCATGTAACCTTGTAGCGTCGTCCAAAGCACTAACTTCAAGAAGCAGTCATAGTCCGAGCATTCAAGGAGCGCCAAGATTGGGGGAAATCCCTAATGCTGTGAACTTAAATGGACCATAGTTTATTATTTCAGGATTTTGGTCTATAAAGCAGGACGCTTACAGCCACTTGTCATATAATAAGTGTTTTCAAGATATAAAATTCATCTAAAAAGGGAACCATTTTTTCTCGCGCAAATAAATCTGTGTTAAGGGTTTGTGTTACTATTTTTAGACACTGCAAACTGTCTAGTTGAACACATGCCCTGTAAAGTTCATATACTTTGTTCATCACCTAATAGGCAAAAATTATTTGGCTTTTGTTTATCCTCGCGTGAAAGTAATTCCATTTTACACGCGCGCTTCTAATCACAAGCGTGTGCCACACATACATTACGCACTGCGTCCGCTGTGGTAGTGTTGCTTACAGTTGCGCCTGCGCTATTCTATATCAATTCGCGGTGTGAAGAGTCTTGCCAATTTGGTGATGAACAAAGTATAGGGAGATAACATTGGTAAGTATCTTAACACTTAAGTTAAAAATCTATATGCTAAATTAAACACCTAAACACTAAAATAATGCTAGTACTACCATGTCCAAACAGTTAAATTCTAAACACATGTACCTATTTAGTCCAAACACTTGGTGTTTAAGTTTTTAAATGTCTATATCCCTAACATTAACATGTTGTTGTGTATTCTAGCATTTCATCAGTGTTTAAGTTTTATTTAGTGTTATAGATGTTTGAAACCTTAGTGTTATCATCCCAATTTGCTCCAAAATTCCAAAAGTCCCCCAGTAGTCCCTAAAAGTACATATTGTTTATTTTGCATGAAAAATGGGACAATGCCAATGTACAAAAAACAAATACCAACGCACTGAGATTTTGATGCCTCTAATCGTGAATAATATGTGAAATTTTAACTATGTCCATTTTTTATACAAAATTAAAAAAAAAAACATTATGAACTCATTAAAGGTACCTTCACAAGTATACCCAACATACTTTAATTCCAAAATTTCATTGAATCCACATACCATTTTAACGTGAGCAGTAAAAAATTGTGTGTATTGCAGTAACCTACTGCACAAACTATTTTCCAGTCCTGTAAACAACCATATTTTAGGGGAGTTTCTGTAGGCCTGACCCATCTGACCCCTTTTTCTGACACCCTGTATGACTTCAGAAACCTTAATGGATAAACCTGTGCTTTATTCATTGAAAGGTTTCCGAATTTGTGTCAGAAAAAGTTTGTCAGATGGGTCAAGTTACAAAAACTCCGCTAATATTTTAGACTGTAGCATCATCCCGAAACAAGTCATCCAAATATTTTTTTAGATGAGAAGGATTAAAAAAGATTATCTATTGGTGCAAAACTCAGTTTCTTGGTGTCACAGGTTGGGTCGAGGCTGAGGATCCGGTAGTTGCTTCTTAAACAAAATACTTTGTGGATTTGTAGAACACTCTACAAAGTAAATTGTGCCAATTTATTCACACTGAAACCTACAAAATATGAAGTAGACAGCATGTGATGTATTGAATTGATTTGAGCAATTGATCATCCTTTATAATTTTCTTTCTTCTTTTCTTAATTGAGGGTTCCAGCTGAGGCTCTAACAATTGTCACAGGGAGTATTACATCTAAAGAAAATCTGTAATCTGTAAAGTAGCATAAAGGGCACCTACATGGAAATTTCGGGACATCTGTTCACCTGCAAATCCCCCTCATTTACCACTCCTCCCTCCTGATTCCAAGCAGAACGTCACTTGTTGGTTAAGAAAACCATCCTTTCATAGCTCCATCCCATCAGTGCGCGACATTGAAATCGGCTCACAAAAGGCTTCTCCCAGCATACGAATTGACTACCCGTAAAGCTTGTTTCTTAATAAGGCAATTTAACCACGGAACCTGCCTTCGGTTATTAGATAATGATCTCTCTTATATAACTCAATGATTCTCCAGTTTGAGGGGGAATACATGGAGAGAATCTAGCAATTGAGAAGAGTTTATCAAATACGCTATTATTGATACTGTCCCCGAAATTTGGAGATGATTAGTGACTTGCACGAAACATGATTAGTGACTGCAAAAGAATGATGACTGAACACTTTCTGCCTGTTGGCTTTATATGAGGTCATGGGCTGGCAGACAAACCTTTCTACATTCTCTGATTATAGTAATCATACAGTGATATTCCCCTAAGCCTGAAGTTATTTCAACCTTTGGAAATATTTGGTAACTGGAATTTTCAGTCTGGCAATACCCGTAAGATCTTAATGTTAATTAATTAAATTAAATTTGGGTGTAAAAACAGAAAAAACATTTTTAAATTGAAATATTTAAAGGTGCATGGGATGGTTGTAACCCATTTTCTTTTTCTGTATTTGAAGAATTTTACCCCGCATTTTGTTCAACATGATAAGTTTGTCTTTTTTTTTATGACATTTCTACAATGAATCCCTTGACATGGGTGTAATTCTCCAGGTAAAGAGTCCATTTTAAGAAATGAGTATGTTTTGGTACCAAATTACTTTTGAAATGGGTAATGGTTGATTCCTCACCCGCTGCACAAAACAACCAAATTTGAGTTCCCCCGATGCATGGGTTGTATTTATTCCTTGAACATTTTAATTTCCATTCCATTCTGTTTTGTGAATAAAATTTTATACTAATACCATCCTACCGCTCAAATTCAGTTATAAACTTTTTTTTTGTAAATGCCAGATGTGATATTTAATATATTATGGAACATGTGCATAAATGTGGGGATTGGAAGAACTGTTTCTAGGAATGACTATCACAATTGAGGAAATAATGTAATGTGGGGAGTCTCGGTGGAATGGCTTGCCTAAGGGATATCGCATGTGTGTTTTGGTGAGGAAATCTAGATGAAAACCGTACTCCTGAGGAAAAAATAACTTTTTTACACCTCATTTTGGTCAATTTATACCTTTATCCTGAAAGATTTCTTTAAAAAAATTCCCCTAAAACTTTAGTTCATAATATAATTTGAAATTCCAATTTACTCTTCTCAGTGCAGTCAATCCTGTGTGTTACCATGGTTACAATGGCCCACCACTGTTGTGTAAATAATAATTACCATATTGTTTGTTTTCCTAATTAATGCTCCTGCCAAGTGTGTTTTCCGATCAGGTTTGCTCCCTGGCTTGAAATATTGTGGGATCAATGAAATAAGAATTTGGCCAAAGTACAAATTTGTAACAAATAAAGTACATAATCTTTTAACTTGTACCATCCCATTGATCATTGTTGGGGGCACTTCACCAGTATTTGGGAATTTTTTGCATCCCTCGGGCTTGATCAGTACGCCACTGTCGCTAAGTAACTGTAATGCCTTTTTTTTCACACCTGAAATCAACCTTATTAAAAACTACCGTTTTCAGTGTTGCAAAAGTACTTCAAATCAGTGTAAACCCATATTCAGTGGTTTCATTTCATGTACAAAACATGAAATAAGACAAAATCAAAATTATTTTAAATTGTCCTGCTGCCATCCTTTGCCAATAATTGTAAAAAATATCCAAGGTAAAAAAAAACATGTTTGTTTCCAGTAGTTGTGATTTGAAGCTATTTTTACCGGCAATGCCCTTTTTTTTTTGATTTGAGAAAACTTTGCATTTTTTAGAAAAATTTTTTTTTTTAATATTTTTAAATCGATATTTTTGTTTTAAAAAACTAATAATTGACAGTCAAGAATGATTTGCAACTGTGAGACTTGGATTTGGGCCGATCTGAGCCATTCTGGGGAAAACTCATGTTAAACAAAATTTAAAAAAAACGCATTTCAACATGTAATATTTTTTGGACTAGCACTGGAAACCACTTAATTTTTTTTTTGGCCTAAATCAACGTTCCTATTTATTTATCCACTTTTCGATACTATTTGAGAGAAAGCAATATCATACAAGATCTCAGTTTTGTGTTCTTGCCTCTTCTTTGTTAAGAAATTGCAAATAATTTTGTCAAAGTTTTTACTTAGGCAATTTTCAAGACTTTTTCTCACTTTAATTTGTTGCCGCATATTAATTAGTCTCCTACTCTTTATACTTATTATGAAGTATAGTTTAATTAACTGCTTTTGTTTGTGTTTGTTTTCTTACATGCTTCGTCTGCATAATCCACCTGTTTTCTTGACTAACATAGGTAAGTTTTGATCTTCAATTAAACTCTTTGTATATATTCTGTATTGAAAATAACAAGAATTCAATGTGAAAATTGAGTCTTGGCTATTATATTTTGACAAGTGCAATTGTTCTTTTATTGCATATAGAAGCTCCCAAATATGGTGTACTTTAATGTAAAACAAAAAATTAAATTTCATTTTCCCCTTGAGTTAACACAGTAAGTGAAATGTTTGATGACCATGCTGATTGTCCTTGCTATGTGCAGAAGGTATCTGGAATGTTTGATTGACAACAGGTAGTACGGTACCTCAAAAAAATTAATGTCTTTCAAGAGCATGCATGCAAATAGTGTGTGAGTGAAGAAGTAATTTACAATGTACACTTCAAATTTGCTATTTGAGAGAAGAAAAGAGATGAAAGCTACAGGTGTGGGAAAAAAATCCAATCAGGTCAAATGGCCACAAATTTTTAAATTGATCCAATCATGTTGAAAAAGCACCAACAGGTTATGTGTCTAAACCATAAGGATTCAGAAAAGGTATAGTTTGTACTATCTACAATGTAATGTTTAAGAGCTATAGGCTAAAACAGCAAAAATCAATAATAAGGGTCAAAATGATAAACAAAAAAACAAAAAATTTAAAGTTGCTCCAATTTGGATAAAAAATGGTGCAAATTATTGGTGGAGGTAATTAGGATTAAAATAAAAGAATAGTTTTGACTGTCTTAAATGCTTAGTTTCCGATGTAGGCGGGCACAGAAGGTCAACGTCCATTGCATTCAATGGGCTTGACCTTGTTTACCCCCTACTTTCTTAAGCAAGCATTTGAGACACTCCAAACTATTCCTTATTTTAATCCTATGAGCTCCACCAACAATTTGCCACCATTTTTTTTTAATTTGTCATATTATATGTAATATACTTTTACGCTTTTTTTATTTTTTAATTTGACCATTTATTGATTTTTGCTGTTTTTAGCCTATAGCTCTTAAACTTTACATTGTAGATAGTACAAACTATACCTTTTCTGAATCCTTATGGTTGGACACATAATATGGTATACTTTTCAACATGATTGGATCAATTTAAAAATTTGACCCCTGTACAAACTTTGCCTTGGCCCCCTGTCCTTAAGACACCATTTGGGGCACTTAAGAATCGCGTTTCATGGGGTTCCTGGCAGGCGTAACATTATTTAATCACTCAAACCTTTTGTACTTGAGATGTGTTACAAATGTGTGCTAGCTCCAGGGCTATAACATTAAACACACAAGCTTCAACTTTCAGACTTTCAGAGCTGAACTTATTCTAGATATTTTCAAGTATCAAATGAGGTGTATGCTCAATAAACAGCTGTAAATGAACTGAAGTATGAACCTAATTTGTAAAAAACAATCATAAGATGATATACCAAAAAACAGGAATGAACATAACCAAAAGTGCATGTAAACCTATTGCCTTCCAGCAAAAAACTTATGGTGGGATTATAATAGGATTTCTTTTTACTATTCTTCAGATTCTTTCAAAACTGGGGTTGGATAATAACTGAGCACTGGACTCAGATCAGTACGTTAATTGTGGAATTTTAAAGAATTTCATTTATTTGACTTATTGTATCCCCTCATGGAAATTATATTAATTAGACAAAATTTTGATAATTTCTTTAGGTTTACACACATGTAAATATGTCATTTGTAAAAACACAAAAATTGAAAATGTTGGCAAGGTGGTTGCTTTTCCATATGTTACAAGTCCTAATACACAGATGTACGTGTCATAATGTCAAGCTTTGGTTTTGATCAAATTGTTACAATACAAATAGCTTGCTGATACCGTTGTTTAACTCATTACAGCTAAACCATATGATCTGTGTTTAATGCATAAATAGTCGAACCAGATGAACGTTGGTTCAATTACCGAGTAAAAACATGACATATAATATTTTGCAATATATCCTGAAAGATATTCCATCAAGTAATGATCAAAAAACAGGTTGACGAAGGGATTATTTACTTCATATTTTGCGCTTAAAATCTGATTGGGCTCCTTTAACATCCGTCATTCTGCCAGAAGTCGTCCTTGTAACATCATTAGTAGATTAATGCTGTCCTTGTTTTTGAGTCTCAGAAATATTGATTGTAATTGATATTTCACCACATGTCAGAAACAAGGACAATTTTAAGCCACATTTTTTTCTCAAGTGTTATTCCAAATGATGATTTTTGTTTATAAAGTATGGCTAAAATGCTTTCAGTTGGTTTGAGTATGGAAGTGTATGCAAAATCGAGGCTATAGCAATTAACAATTTTTTTAAGTGCGAGAGGCCGGCCTAGTTGTTAGGGTGCTTGTCTACAGTAGAAATTTACCAAAATTCCGGGTTCAAATCCTGGTGGGACGTCGGGATTTATTCGGGTACACAATTCTGGATTTGATCTGTATACCAGCTATTGATTAGAAACAGAATACTGCTCTTCCCCATAGTTCACTTGGAATTGGGCAAATGAATCATGAAGCATCCTTCGGAGGGAACGTTAAGATGTTGGTCCCATGTACATAGAGTCATGACTGTACATGTATATCGCACAGTTTTGAATAAGAGTAGGATGAAAACCTTTGACTGTTCCCAATCCATCCGCAGCTTAACCAAGCGGGAACAGAACTTGGGAGATGCCTTAATTCTACCTTAGTGGTTATGATGGCGGACATTTTGCCATTTCAGCTTTGTTTCAATGCTGTTTTCACTAGGTTTCAACAAGATATTGTAGTTAATAACATACCCTTAAACTATTTTGATATACCCACTTTAGAGAAATTTGCAGATGAAAAAGTGTAACTTTTTCTTTGAAGCTTTTTATAACAAACTTTTTAAAAACAAATTTTGAATGAAGCACTAGGGATTTCCCTGTTACTTTTAGGGAGTAGTTATTGACAGAATAGCCCAGTACAAGTTATCTAGTAAATCAATCCTTTAGGAAACAAAATATGATTAGCCCATTTCTTTTCCACTGGCAAGTGTACTCCATTCGGTTTCCATGGCAACTTGCATGTCACATCACAGATTATTTGATCGGGTCAAAGAGAGACAAAAGACAGTACAAGAAAACCAGGCAAATCCCTGTGCTTAATCCAAATACACACAAAAAGAGAGAGAGAGTTGAGACAAGGTTGAAAGAGATGAAAGCTTTAAGTAAAATGCCCTTTTTTCACGCATGACCTCGGTTAATCTCGCCAAAGTCGGGAGCGTAAGCGTTTTGTTGTGCAACCTTGACCGAGTCAGTGTGTCGTTATTAATCAAATGCGAGAAAATCCATTCTCGTCAGATATTCCTTAACCTTGTACACCAGAAGAGCTAGTGTTATTGGTATTTAGTCTCCCATAAATCCTTAAAGTAGATTGACTTTAAAAAACATGTTGATTTGATTTAAAAAACATGTTCTCTGCTAATCAAAATGAGAACTCTTAAATTTCACTTGAGCAGGCTTTGTGTAATGATGATTTTTGTAATCATTTATGCAAGCTCCTATAGATGCAGTATGCAACTACAGGTATTGTCAGTAAGTTTTTTTTATGGATTTCATAAGGATAAGAAATGATTGAGCCAAAATTTAGGATGTGCATGGTGGAAAAGTTGATGTATTTTTGCACCAAAGCCTCTTGGATTTTGATCAGGTACCCATTCCAAAAAAAGTGGGACGTCGAGCTGTACCTTTTGGGACTCAGTTGGGTCAATCAAATTTGTACTATCTCTTCTAGTCCCACTAGGGTATCGGATTCTTATGTAGATTGTGACTGGTTTACTACTGACATGAAAATGATCCAAATTATATCACAAAATGCTCTGAAAGTGTCATATTTTCTTAAGTACCAGCTGTCTTTTTCTTTGTATATTGATTCTTATTGAAAACAAGTCCCACTAGGGGTACAATTGTTCTGAAAATTTGTGTTGTTCAGGGTGTATTTTCTCTAAAAACTGGTCGTGTTAGAGAGGTAACTTTCGAACCCCTGGAAAGAGCATGGGTACCAAGCAAAATCACAAAACCCTCTTCTGTATGCCAAATTTTTTGATCACATTTATTGAACATCAGTGACGGGTGTATTCACTTTCTTGAGATATGAGCCGTGCTAACATTTATCTATCCCAATAATGTTAAGCTGTATTAAAGGCTAGCTGACTCAGAGATTTTGAATATATTTTTTTTGTGTATTATTAAAAAATAATCAACTGGAACAAATATAGTCGCCTAAAATGCTCCATTTCTAAACTGAGATGAATCAGATTTTTCGTTTTTTCATGCAGTAAACATGTGTATTATATTATAACATTACCATAGGATACTGTGTATAACAAAAATTCCAGATCAGGAAGCTTATAACAAAGTTTCATTTTCTATCTGAAGGACTTGATTTGAGTTTAGGCTCATTTTATACTCAGTATAGGCCTATGGACAACCATTATGTATGTGCAAAAAACATGATATGTTTGAAAATTGAGGGTGCCCTCCATGGGAATCTCAGATTCAGACTTTAAATTTCAGTGCATTTTGTTATCTAACAATGTTGAAGTGTGCTTTTTTTCAATGACACCAAAAAATTTAGTGGCATTTATAACATTTGAAACTTAAACTTTTGCCATATATATGGCTCTTTAAAGGGCTTACCTGGCTCTTTGGAACATCCATCATTCTGCCATATCACCTGATATTTTGGTAGTAAAAGCAAGACTTTTAGTCAAAAACCATGTAATACAGAGTCTCAAAACTAGGGCAATTGCATTATATCTGCATCTCCTCCAGAGTGCCAATAGGCAGAAAGATTTTTTTATAGCAATATAATACTGTTACATGGCAATGGGTTGTTGTGCGAGAGGTGAAAATGTTACAAATTCGGTTAAAGAAATGCTTTATATTTGTTTTTCATCGTGACAGATTTTATGATAAATGTAATTATTGCAATCTGAAACCATTAGGAATGATGGAACTGCATTAACCATTGAGAAAGGCAAGGGAGATGTGATTGTGTCCTCATGCACATATGAGCTTGAAGAGAATTTAAAGGCTGACTTTGAGATTTTTAAATGTATTTTTGTGAGTATTAATAAAAAAAAAAATAGTCAACTAGAACTAAAGATAGTCAACCTAAAATGCTCAATTCCAAGGTTTGTTGTTGAGATAAATCACATTTTTTGTTTGATTGTAGTAAACATGTGTGTATAAACAGCACCATACTATATAACAAAACTTCCAGGTCCAGAATTTTATGACAAAGTTGTAATTTTCTACTGACAAAATTGATTGAGCTGTGGTGTTATACCATGGATTCATACAACTAACACCAAAATAGCTCAAAATGGACAAATCTCAACTATCCTCCTTAGCTTGCAAGCATAACGTTTTCCTGGATCTATTATCTACAGTAGATAGCAATCCTTTGATATAACAGTTAGTATGTTACACACAAAGCTACTGACTTTGATAAATGCAGGAAACCAGAGAAGACAGAGATTTATATTAGACTGAGTAGGGGTTCACTAGTTTGGTTCAGTTAGGGAAGTGCATCTCACAGTCTGGAAGTAGGACTTGTATCCATTTTGACCATAATCAAAACCATATAATATACCTGAAGTGCAGATTCGGTGCGAATTGTAACACAAAGTTGCAATTTTCGTTATATTTGTGTTCAAGGTTTTATGGAAATTTGGGCTCCAGATTGAGAACATTTGCCAAATTTTGCAACAAATTAGAAAAATTGGAAAAAGTCGCTTTATTTTTATACTAAAAATTGGCATAGGTATAAAAGGGGTCATTATATACAAAAGGCTGAAAACGAGACTCATATTGGCAGTAATCCCCAATGCGTTTTGGGATTTGGATCATTGACTCTTTAGTAGATAACAAGCCTACAAGAGCATATTATTATTTATTGTCACAGGGTATGGCTATTAGTAAACTCCGTTCAGACTTTAAAGGTGATGAAAAGGCATCATAATCACTAGCTTTCTTTAGTACATCTTGTAATAAAGACCTTTGTTGTAGTCACAACCTCAATAGCACCAACTTCGGAGTTTGTCTCATCTTGCTATCTAAATAAGACAGTAAACCAAGGACTCCTAATGGTTGATATCTTTAGACGATAACAAGCTTACTAACTTTAGACTACAGCATAATTGATTCACAAGCAGATTGATATTATGAGCTACCATGCCACTCTCTTTATGACAAGATTGCTCATCATCGCCTTGTGAGCCTTGCTCATCATCTTGTTATTATCTGAAGAAATCTTTGAAATGGATTGGTAAATGATCTTACAAATGCCACACTTAGGCTTAGAGGGAGTGAGCCTTGTGAACCAATAGCACTATGAGTTACAATATGCTCATCCACCAAGGACACAGTTCAGTGGGTTGGACTGGTACATATATTGACATAAACTGACCTTGTGTGGCAGGTGTGAGATTTTGACCACCACTCATGCTCCTGGAGCATAGGTTGTGGCAACCGTTTCAGAGTGGAGCTATAATTCATTATATTGAGTGCTGACCACAGTAACAGTAGCGATTTAATCCATAAATGTTATCAAGGATTAGAATTTCAAATCCGGCACACCAATCCTCGCTGGTCTTGTGGTTAGGTAGCTGACCTCATGTTGTAGTGGTCTTGGGTTTGAATCTTGCTACTGCTTCTTTTAAAATATATAACATTTTCATGATTTCTTCAGGTTAGAGGGAAAGTTTTAAGTCAAAAAAAGATAAGAAAAATGAATAGCTGCCCTTTGAGGTTAGTGTGGGAGACCTGCTCCTGGAGCATAGGTAATGGTCAAAAACTACCGTGTGCGAGTGAGCTGGGTGGGTATCATATATCATATCCAAAAACCAGGAGGTGTATTTTCTAAATACACTGGTGAATGGAAGGTACTGAACTCTGCCAAGGGAACTGAGATTTACTAGCTCATAGTGTAGCTTTCTATTTTTGCAAGAGGGCACATAGGGATTTTTTTTTTTTTTTTTTTTTTTCTAAATAAGACAGTAAACCAAGGACTCCTAATGGTTGATATCTTTAGACGATAACAAGCTTACTAACTTTAGACTACAGCATAATTGATTCACAAGCAGATTGATATTATGAGCTACCATGCCACTCTCTTTATGACAAGATTGCTCATCATCGCCTTGTGAGCCTTGCTCATCATCTTGTTATTATCTGAAGAAATCTTTGAAATGGATTGGTAAATGATCTTACAAATGCCACACTTAGGCTTAGAGCAGAGGGTGTTTTAAACCAATAGCACTATGAGTTACAATATGCTTATCCACCAGGGACACAGTTCAGTGGGTTGGACTTGTACATATATTGACATAAACTGACCTTGTGTGGCAGGTGTGAGATTTTGACCACCACTCATGCTCCTGGAGCATAGGTTGTGGCAACCGTTTCAGAGTGGAGCTATAATTCATTATATTGAGTGCTGACCACAGTAACAGTAGCGATTTAATCCATAAATGTTATCAAGGATTAGAATTTCAAATCCGGCACACCAATCCTCGCTGGTCTTGTGGTTAGGTAGCTGACCTCATGTTGTAGTGGTCTTGGGTTTGAATCTTGCTACTGCTTCTTTTAAAATATATAACATTTTCATGATTTCTTCAGGTTAGAGGGAAAGTTTTAAGTCAAAAAAAGATAAGAAAAATGAATAGCTGCCCTTTGAGGTTAGTGTGGGAGACCTGCTCCTGGAGCATAGGTAATGGTCAAAAACTACCGTGTGCGAGTGAGCTGGGTGGGTATCATATATCATATCCAAAAACCAGGAGGTGTATTTTCTAAATACACTGGTGAATGGAAGGTACTGAACTCTGCCAAGGGAACTGAGATTTACTAGCTCATAGTGTAGCTTTCTATTTTGCAAGAGGGCACATAGGGATTTTTTTTTTTTTTTTTTTTTTTCTAAATAAGACAGTAAACCAAGGACTCCTAATGGTTGATATCTTTAGACGATAACAAGCTTACTAACTTTAGACTACAGCATAATTGATTCACAAGCAGATTGATATTATGAGCTACCATGCCACTCTCTTTATGACAAGATTGCTCATCATCGCCTTGTGAGCCTTGCTCATCATCTTGTTATTATCTGAAGAAATCTTTGAAATGGATTGGTAAATGATCTTACAAATGCCACACTTAGGCTTAGAGGGAGTGAGCCTTGTGAACCAATAGCACTATGAGTTACAATATGCTCATCCACCAAGGACACAGTTCAGTGGGTTGGACTGGTAAATATATTGACATGAACTGACCTTGTGCGAGCTGGATATCATATATCATACCCAAAACCAGGAGGTGTATTTTCTAAATACACTGGTGAATGGAAGGTACTGAACTCTGCCAAGGGAACTGAGATTTACTAGCTCATAGTGTAGCTTTCTATTTTGCAAGAGGGCACATAGGGATTGCTTCGGTATGTTGATTGATTTTCGTAACACTTAGATACGATGGTCCTTGAGCAGTGTCCCACATGGTGGTGACCTCATGTGACCTTTGTCCCCATTCAAAAAAAAATTCCATGAATGCTGTGTTTTTAACCAAAAAAATCCCCAGAATGTTGAGGGAAGGTTGTTAATACTTAGACATATTTTTCTGGTTCTAAATGTTTACTGAAACAAGGATTATGAACTGTGATAATCTGACATGGTATTTTTTGTAAGTGGACTGTAGATTGTTTGTATAAATTAGTCTCATTGGTGAACAGACTGCAAGGCTGGTTGTCTACTGTACTCTCTAAATGCAAAAGTGTGAATTTTACTCCTAAAGAGTGACTTGGGCTCACTTGAAAAGATGAGAATTTGCATTTTGAAAAGAAAGTAACATGAATATTCAATTCCACTTTAAAAATAATTATTTTAGTACATGTTTTATCATTTTGCAAATTATCAGCAGTAAATTGGGCCCAAAAATATTCGTCAAAAGGTGTGAAATTTCACTCTTTTCACTCTTCTTACATTTAGAGAGTACTTACAGTCTGTTCAGCAGTGAGACTAATTTATACATGCACCTTATGGTCCACTGACAATAAATAGTCTAGACCCCACCCCAAAGGCACCAATCACAAATTGCATAGCTAATACGATAAAATCCCCCACGGTAGGTTTCTTTATAAGCCCCAAAATATGCTTTTATGTTATTAAAGAGTTTTTGTGATCCTAACCCCATTAAATATTCAACCTACCTCTCTCAATTTTAAGTAGTTTTCCAATTAAAAAATGTTTTTAGGCCCAAGGATATACATGGTAATTCATTTTCATTTACTAGCAATACATCTAAGTCAGTAAACCCATCAACCCTTATGTTGATACAGGGATAGAAAAAAACATTGACTTAATAAGCCTTTGACACTAATCTGTTTTGTCAGTGAATTAATTGAGAAAATATTTGCCCCAATTTTTGTAACATGTTTGCCTGAAGGAGTGTTATTCAAATACATCGTACTTCTTCAGATCTTTGTTCAAAATCAGTATTTAATATAATTGGTGATATGCTATACCATTAATAATACTTTTATTTCAAAATTGTACGGTTATTCAGCAGGACACGCATACTGAAAATTGAATAAGATTAATACAATTCTGGATCATGCATAACCTTATCATGACTTTATTAATAAATAAAACTTTACTACCCAATGTAAGTATGGTTAAATTTATTGTGCAAATATATTAATAATATACATGCTATAATTCTCCCATGATCTTTGGGGAAAAATAAAATTACTTACAGGCTAGCATGTACCATTGGTTTATTACTACAATCTTATATTGGGGGAAATTTGCCTTTGTTATGCATACAGTTTACCCTATTATCAACCCATTGTTAGCTTAGTGAATTTACTAAAAACAGCCCACACTGTATTCATGAGCTCAAGGATATTGTATTTTTGGCTTAACTTTGTTATTAATTAGAGTTGTTATTTTTGTTAATTACCCCAAACTTTGTATAGATCTCCCAAAGTGGTGTATCGACCATAGGGCGGGGGTAGTACTTGCCCCCCTTCAAAATATCAGGATGCATTGGAATCAATTTTTCATTATCATCCCATTTTTACGAGGGATTGTGACCAACTTTGGCCTAAATTTGAGTCAAATTAATGAAAAATTTGCTAATTTTCACACAACGCGTTTGCTTCCACTTGTTGGAGCAGGTCACAGGGACAATTTGGAAATTTTTCCTCCCTCATGGTTTGATTGTCTTGCAGTTTATAGGTAAACCACATATATCATTTTAATAATAATAATAATGTGTATTTTTAACGCGCAACATATCCAGGTAAACATGCTCAAGGCGCTGTGCATTGCGGCAGCCATTAAAGGCGCTCAGCACATCGGAGAAACCATAATACCAAAACAGATTTATGCCAAGAAGCTCGATTTTAGAAGCAGGAGGAAACCGGAGTACCCGGAGAAAACCTGCAGGAATGAGTATGGATCAAGAAACCAAGTTCACATAAAGCCACCGTGAACTAGCCCCAACCGGGGATCGAACCCGGGACCTCATTGGTGAAAGGCGAGGGAAGATACGCTATGCCAACCCGTTCCCCTAAGAGTGTAATGTATAGATTCTTTTGTTGGCTTTGTTACCTCTCTTCTTTATCTTGTATGGTTCTCATTTTGAAACACATTTCATTTTTCTTACCTTAGGCGTTCACGCCTAAGGTTTTGAGTTCTGTCTGTTTCTTTCTTCTTCTTTCTATCTTTCCAACACTTTTTCAAAATGCTTCTTCTCTCACATGCTTCACCCAATTGCAACTAGATTCTGTCACAAGAACCCCTGACCCAATCCTCATATAGGGTGTTTACAGTTTGACCATAGGGTACATAGGGTCAATAGCGGTCACTGTCGCGCTAACACCCTTTTTCCTTCTTCTCCCAAAGCTTGCATGTGCTATCGATGTCGTTCGGTCACAGTGATTGCCAGGTGCCTGGCCATATGGGGTGTTGACAGATTTTGAATCCAAGGTCATTTAGGGGTCAAAAAGGGGCAGTCTCTCTAACCCCTCTTAATATTTCAAAATGCTACTGGTATTACACAGTTGGCTTGATCTTAACCAAACTTCATCAGAATAACCCTTGAACCAAGTGTCATACAAGGTGTTCACAAATTGGTGTCAAGTGTCACGTAGGGTCATTACAGGTCAGTCGCTCTTACCCTCCTTTTTGCTGTTTCTGCCACAAATCAATTCCTATAATCACTAGACTTGGTCAGAAGACCCGCTGACACAATGCCCATATGACATACAAAAGCTTGGGGGTCAAAGGTCACACAGAGGTCATTACAGGACAAGTCGCTCTAACCCTCCTTTTTGCTGTTTCTCCCACAAATCAATTGCTATAATCACTAGACTTGGTCAGAACACGTGCTGACCAAGGCCCATATGAGGGTGTTCACAGATTTGGGTCAAAGGTCATGTGGGGCCCCAAAACGCCGAACGCCTAAGGTTAGTGCTTCTTTGGAAGCACCAGTTGTACATGTCTAGTTTATTCTTCTTTCTCTAGCTTTTGATGCATTGATTAAGTCAGAAATGACATTTCAATTGTATTTAGACGAATAACATTGAAAAACAATCTGATTTTTTTACTTTCCTATATAGTGTTTGAAGAATATTAGGCAAAGCCCATGAAAGATATAACATCGACACGGTATGATCTCTCAAAAGCATGCTACAGAAGCACTTGAATATTTATATTGATGTGTAATGCCTGGGATTATATTCATCATATGTACTGCCTAGAACTGAATTTTTGGCCCAAATATGAATTGCCAAACCTTATTTTGTCTACATTTCTTACCCAGTTTTTTTTTTTACCTCAGCATATATACGTATTTGGTACTTAATGATAAGATATGCGTTTGTAGAGGGTTTTGAGGACTGAATATAACTTTTAAAAGTGGCATTCGTAACCAACTTCCTTCTCAATGCATGGCAGTAGTTCTTTCCAATGGCCTTTCTCACATTTCAGTGCATAATACCAATCCCCAATGGGAGTGCCCACCAACTTCATATTAGCTCATAGTGGAAGACTGTACCCACTTCTTAGTGGGAGTACCCACTTCTCAATTTTGATACTCACTCCTCAGAAGTGGGTACCTACCACTCATTGAGAGCATACTGTACTCGTCAATACAGTGGCGTAGCCAGGTGGGGGCAGAGGGGGGCAGAGTGCCCCCTCTGAAAAATGTTTTGAGGGGAAATCGGGAAATAAAACACTGATATTTATGTTAAATCAGCCCTTTTTCGGATTCTTTGCCCTGCGACCGGGAAATTTTTGCTTGTGATCGGGAAATTTGATGCACCTACCAGGAAATTGCCCCCTCGGAACCACTGGGCTGGCTACGCGCCTGCGTCAATGTGAGTATCCATTTCTCAACACTCTAAAAAGAGATTTGTAAGTGGGGATCCCTCCCCAGGTAGAGGCCTATGCAAAAACATGATTTGTTAACATATTGAGAGTGCCATCCTTTGGAAATCTCTAAGTCAGCCTTTAACTGTGTATGTATGAATGAAAACAAAAACAAAAAAAATCTTATGGTAGTACTTGGTTCTCTTTGAAAGTACTCATTTTTTCAATGGGGATGTGAAAGATGCTGAAAAAAAAGTTACCATGTCATGACAGTTATTGCAGCTGCTGAGGGTAAGTTTGTGCCATCAAAGAGCCAAACCCACTACCATCCATCCATCTCAAGCCAAGGGCAGTTGGAACAGGCAAAACAGGATGTAGTCATGTTAACCTGTGCTACCCTGTTAACCCTGTTAACATTCTGTGTAGGTTGTAATGCTAAAGTCAATAAATAGCATTTGACATGGCTAAACAAAATGACCTGCATTGCCTTAGACTAGGCATGTTTGTACTCAATGGAATTGCATTTTTGATGCTGATCAGTGGCATAACAGGCGGGGGGGCAGGTTTCCCCCTGCCGACTTTGGCCGGGAAAAAATTTGCAAAAATCATGCTAAATCAGCCGTTTTTTAGCCCTCTGACCGGGAAAAATTGGCCTTTTGACCCCCCTGAGAGGGAAAATTTTCCCAGATTGGGAAATTTGCCCCCTCAGAGCGGGTAGGCCTGTTACGCCACTGATGCTGATTCATAGTATGGTCATGAAAATGTATAATTTTGATGGGGGGATGAAAAAAAATGATTGACTATTAGTTACCAAGGGCACAGAGGGATAATTTCCAGACAATATGTGTCATTAAAAACAGAACAAACAAATTGATGTAAATCATGTGAAGAAGTAGCCACATCTGTCTCTGGTTCCAATGTCTTCTGCTGTTTACGAGTCAGCTTGCAGACATGATGGCAAATAAATACATGCTAATTTTGCCTTTGTTCAGCAGTTCATGAGGTTCAAACATGTAATAAAAATTGCAGAACAAGTTCAGTCCAAATCCAGTAACCTGGATAAATATGTAAAGATCATAGTGTGGTTTGGTATGTAAATGAAACAGCTCCTGTAGGATTTTTATGCTAAAGTTAATTTTCTTGCTGTTTTTCATTCAATAGGGACCATTCTGTAAAAGAATGATGGAGTGCAAATTCTCGGACTGCTTCCCCCTTCAAGGAGGTGGATGTTACAGGGAAAATTTTAAAATCGAGTCAAATTGTGTTTTAATGTACATTAATATGTTCGTCTCCTTATAAGGATTACAAAAGGTATATATTTGCCTAGGTTCCGACCTTTAGGTAAAGCGCTATAGCCCTATAATGATTCAAGGTCATCCTGGGGTAAAATTTACCCAATGCTCAGATTTGTTAAAACTGGTGATAAGTTGTTTGTATTGTCTCATAGGATCCAAAAATGTATTATTTTACAGTGTGTGACATTTGGTTTCAAAATATCTCATTATTGTCTCCAAACTGATATGCAGCTGACATTTTATTAGCAAGTTTTTCAATGAATATGCAAATAACTCTTTTATTCCTACAATTAACAATGAGCCTTAATTAGATGACTTGGTAAGTATGGCCAAGTGAAATCAACTTCAAACCAACAGGTTCAATTAGAGGTTTGTAATTAATGTTGAACATTTGAATGTCATTTAACAATGAACCTCTGAATTGGCAATATAGGTCGCAAACATGATTTAAAACCACAATCACTAACAATACTCACAAGCCAGTGGCGTACCTACCGGGGGGGTGCTCGAAAAAGCGGGACATATGGACCAAAATATGCATTTTTCACCACATCCCTCTTTTCAGGGAATTTCGAGACCAATTTTTTTTTTTTTTCAGCCTAATTTGGGCAAAATTTAAGTAAATTCGCCGATTTTTCGCACGCTGCACGCGCACATTTCTTCAGTTCAGACTTACAGTGCAACGAGAGCTTCAAGTCATCTATATTTGCTGCGATAACGTATTGATTCAATACATTAGACCTCCATAAAATCCCCACGTTATTGGCTTCTTATACTAAAATGAAAACCAAAAGCGATTTTGTATATCTTATCTTTCAATCGAAACATAAGGGCTGAATTTCGTATTTATCTACTACGACATTACCAATTTCCCATTTTTGTAACAAAGAACAGTTCTCAGGCTTAATCCTTTCAGTGGGGATATTTTTGATAGAAAGCTTTAGACTAGTGCAAAAATCAGAATTTTCATATTTTTTAGGGATACCTGTTATTTGAAATCTCTCGTTGCACCTTTAATTGGAGCAAATCACAGGGACGACTTGCAAATTTTGCCCCCTGGGCGGGATTGACTTAGAAATTTTGCCCCTTGGATCGAAGGCCTCGGTACGCCACTGTCAAAAAGCAGAGGGTATATTGAGTCCATCCCACAGTGCCACCGGTTGGGGCACTTTACCCTAGAACAAGTACATTTTTTTGATACCATAAAAATCCTATTCTAAACATATAAAACACTGATTTTTACACTTATTTTAGCCCACGAAGCACTAGCACTTTTAGCATGATCATGAATTTTCTTGTAGTTCTTAAACTTCTTGAATGTTTTTTTATCTTTAAGTACTGACATGTGTTTAGTACAGTACAGTATATATAGGCACATTGAAATGCATTATGGGATTGGTTCAAAACATCCTCTTACTCACAACTATCTCCAGTTAGTCGGCAGGTCACCCAAGTACTATAGACCGTATTCAATATGACGTCAGCCACCAGACATGTTAGTGGACAAGATGCATACATTCCAGGACTACAATACATTAAGCTGTCAATCGATCCATGTTTAGCAAGTGCACAGGGATCATTGACAGGTGAATGTATTGTAGTACTGGAATGCGTCTATCTTGCCCACCAACATGGCTGGCTATTGAATACGGTCTATTGTTCACACTAAAAATTGTTGGACAGGGTCATTTTACATGGGCTTTCACAAATACAACAGGCAAATGACCTTGCTATTGTCCACATTCCCTGCCACACGTCTTGCAGTCTCAAATCGATGGAAATCAGCCCCACTGTTATAGCATAGGGACATTACAATTCTATGATGCCACACGTAAATGTAAGGTTATACATTTTCTGTGTTTCGCTTTTACAAAGTTTAGATAGACTTCAGTAACCCCTTTCAGTGCCCACAGCGACTGTTTGTAGAACACAATTCAATTAATGATTTGGGCTCGCTCTAAAATTTTGTGGATTTCTATAACTTCAGAGACCGTGCTTTTTCAAAACTTAAAATTTGTCGCTTTTAATTCATTGTTTTTAACCCCCAAACACCCTTTCACGTCATATTAGACCAACTTAGATATGTAGTTGACATTCCGCAACAATAGTACATGATTTTATAATGAATTTATGTATTTTGGACCTCAAATCAGGACATTTTCCAGAGTGCTTTCGACCAGCTATTGAGGTCACAAGCGATTGTATTGTTTTCTCGTGTACAAGAAAATAATGCCTGTTGGCGTGACCTCCTGATTGACTGTCTCTAGGAAGAATTATCCTATTTCTAATTTAACCCCATCTCCAGTTGGTGATACAATTAACGAGTCTAACGCATCTGCTATTTAGCTGACTAATATGATGCTAATTCATGTCAAGAAAACTAACACACTTTGCCATGGTCACAAGTAACTGCTTATTATTACTACTTGCCTTGGGCCTGTCGCAGCGCTCAAACACCGGTCAGATTAATGATCAACGGTCAACAAAGTTGTCATTTAACCTCACTTTGCAAAGTGGAGACCGAGATTTGAAAGCAAGAATTAGGACAATGATTAACAAGATTGGCAGGATTTTAATACTGTATTGTCTAATTTCCCAAATATTTTTAAAACAGGATTTTGAAAATAAGTTAGAAAGAAGGTAGACCTGTGTGCATGATTCTAGCAGAAAATATTTCTTCTGTTTATGCAAGCACAGTCCACATGGTCCAGTGTTAAAATCTCTCATCACCAAAGTGAGAGGGGCTAGGTTAGAGACCGTGTAATGTTGTCTTTAACTATTATGCACATGCGCGCGTGTATAAAGTTACGCAGTGCACACAGCTAGTATGGGTTGTTTCATTTTTAACAGCAGGGGATATTTTTGCCTTGGATGGTAGAAGCAACAATGCATATTGCAAAGCCTATTCAACACTGTGCTAATATTGATGGTTAACCATTAAAACAGTGTTTTTTGTTTATATCTTGGGAATGAGATTTGAGGGCTGAAATTTCAGGACGACAATGAGAAATGAGAAAAATACAGCCTTTCATCTGATATCAAAATCGCTATACTTTGTGGTAAATCAGGGGTCCCAAAGATGATCAGAACACATACCTTTAAATACCAGTTTTTCACAATTGGTGCAGCCCTGGCTACACTCACCCACCTTTAAAGGCTGTACAAGCTCAAAAAAAATAATGGTGGACAGACAGACAGAAAGAGATATATGAGGAGAGGCAGACTTAGCCAATTCTGACTCATAGATTTAAAAATGGTCAACTAGAACTAAAGAGAGTCACTTACGCATACAAGCTTGTACAATGCTGAATTCCAATCTTGGAGATGAATCAGAGTTTTGGATTTGATGCAGTAAACATTTATGTACAGTATAGAGTGCCATAGGATACTGTGTTATACAAACATTATGGATCCGGAGCTTCACACAATTTTTTTTTTATATGAAGGATGTCTATATGGGCTTAGCTATTTCACATAGTGATTAGAATATGGACAAGCATTTTGTATTACAAAAACCTGATTTGGTTTTGTTTGAAAATTGAGTGGCCTTCCCTGGAAATCTCTGAATCAGCCTTTAATATATAGATGATAACTAAAGCACTTATTTTCTGCGATGCAGTGAGTATACATTATTATAGACCGTGACATCAACCTCATTCTGGTCCATTGCCTGTCAGAGATGCTTGATTGATCCTTCTCACAAACAACTGTTATCAGTTTAATAATGCAAGCTGTCATGCAAAATATAGTTTTCCAAAGTGTTAATATAAATGTGGATCAAATATGTGTCATTTTCTGGCACAGTTGATGATAAGTAGACAGGCCGCAATCAAGTGGCCCTGACTGATTGAAGAAACACACCACTCTGGAAATATTGAAGCAACACACCACTCTGGAAATATTGTGGATTTGTTACCCCCATGAATATCACCACTTGAATAGTTGATGAAGGTGACATGCATAATGATATTTATGTAGGGCTAGCTGCCATGGGTTGGGACCTTGTTGTCTCGCCTGAACTTTGTTCTGGCAGAGACTTAGTGATCACGTTTCTGTCAGTCTGTAAAAAGCTTGTGTATGATTTGTCTGGAGTTCGTAAAGTTGCTACGATGATGTAACTTGGTGGAAGGAATTGGGTTGGTGAATGATTAGATTGGGGCATAAAATATGCTACATTTGTTAATGTTGCATATTTTTAGGACAATTTTTCTGCAAGCCTTAAGTTATCTGGAGTTCCTTAAGCATATACTTGGTGGAAGGAAGCGGTTGAAGAGTTCTCAACCTGATTCCATCTTGCGCCTTATTTTGGGCAAATTAGGTCATGCCAATGAGGTAAAAACATGTTCTGTGCACTCGTTCTAATTTGTTACAATTGAACATTTCGGACTTTTTGCGTGTAGATGCAGTCCAGTGGTATGACCGTTTCTGCATCTTGTGTTACTATATAAATGTAATGTTGTTTCAATAAAGAAATTTAATTTCAATTTCAAATATAATAAATTCAAAGAATATTCTAGCCACAATCATTTTTAATCTAAAAATCGCCATCAGACTTTTGCTGCTGTGGTATATACCATTTCAGAACAGTCATTTCTCTAGAAAGTTTTTTTTAAATCACCTTATAAGGTGAATTGATTTATTTATTTGTTCTAATTTTGTTCTGTTATGTTGAATAACTGCACCTCTTTGTCATTTCAGTTCCCTCTTTTTTGCTTCATTATAAGTTTGTGCACTTTGCTCCCCTTTAGAAAAGTTCCCTCTAAACCCTGTAATGTATGCTGTATTTAAAACAACAAATCAAAACATGTTCTTAAAGCATTATGTTCTAGAAGTGTGGACGTTATCACCAATGTTTCTAAAGTCCATGTTCATTCATTCAGACCCAAGGAACGAGCAAACTCTCTCAGTGCGGATCAAACAAATGCTCCTGCTTAATTGCCAATTTGATACCAACAAATCTTAAAATGCTTGTCTAATATCATAACATTTACTGGTGATATTAACATAGCTAGCTCTAATTGACCGCACCTGACAAAATGGCGACGTGATTTCACCAGGGTAAGTTTGTCATGGTACCCACATTTTCCTGACAACTTGCAAAGGTTATATTCCAGAGAGTGTGACGATATTTTCACACTGGCATTTTACCATTCCAAATGAAAAAATTTGCCGTCCCCAAAAAATGTTATTGAAACCAACCGGGACGATGTCAGCCTTGTCGATGCAACCCTCAGTGGTCCACGGTTTCGTTTTTTTTTTTCACCTCTCTGCAAATGCCGCAGGGCTGACACAACTGTTGGTATAACAAACCTGTCTCCATCTCCTGAAGTGTCAAATACCCACCTACCCCGTCGTCTACTAGATCGCTAGCTAGCTATTGTTTGTATTGGTATAATGATGTGGAATAACACGCTTGTTGTCACCGAGTCTTTTACTTGTTATTGAAAGAGTTCAATAGCGGGCCATGGTGCAAGCAAGCCGAGATTTGTTTTCCTTTGATTTTTACTGTTTGGATTTTTGATCGATCAATACAATCATGATTCAGGGCATTTTCCTAGTCTTCAAACACAGTAAACAAGCAGCAACAAACAACTATATAAGCAACAAAGAGCGCAAACAAATATACACACACAACACAATCCTGAGCTAATCCTAATTAAGTAATAGAGGTTTTAGAAATAAAGAAAAGTCACATTGTTACACAACCATCCAGTTTTCCCACATTCCCAACACCTCACTTGGGAGAATTTTTTGTAACCCGACCCATCTAAACATTTTTTTTTCTGACACACTTAATGAATTCAGAAACCTGTGCTTTATTTCCTTGGATGTGTTTCCAAATGTCAATAATGGCAGTGGCAGCACCAGACTTCATTTTCTTGGGGGGGTGGGGGAAATGGGGCGGCCAAGGTGAATTTTTTTGGGGGGGGGAAGTGAAATTCATGTGGAGGGGCAAATAATCAAATGTGGAGATTGTAACCATTTTGGGCCCCAAATTGCGTACTTTTGCGTCAAATTTTTTTGTGATTTTTTTGGCCCAAATCACGGATTTATTATGCTTCTCTCCAAAAAATATTTCATTTTTCTTCCTGGGGGGGGGGGGGGGGGGGACTGGGGGAAAGAAAGAAATTTTTTTGTGGAAAATGTCGCACATTCCAACCCTGGTGGTATGTCCGGAAAAAAAAGTGTGTCCGATGGGTCGGTTAAGGAAAACTTTCCCTCACGTACGGCCATAGCTGGGAGATTCCTGCTTGAGTTCACCCAAATGTGCGGATTAGCAAAGCGTTTGAATTGTACTAACCAAGCCTGCATTGGTACAGACTTACAAAAGAATTGGAAGGTTTTGGTTTGGAAAGCCCCAGTAATATCTATACTGGCAATCATCTGACCATCACTTGGCTGGTTGGATTTGGTATAAGCTTAATGCTTTTGAGTTACCAAAATGTTTAGATTAAGCATGGATTTTGACTTGCATCAATACGCAAGCTTGGTACAGACGTACAAAAGAATTTAAAAGATTTTGGTTTGGAAACTCCCGTAATGGCGCATCAATTCTGACCATCACTTAGCAATTGGACCAGATTCCACCACAAATTTGGCGCTGCAAGAGGGTTTGCTACAACCTAGGGCCTAACTGGCAGTATTTGTAGACCTCGTAAAAGGATTCTTGAGGTACTGCCTTATTCACCTAAAACAAATAATGCTGTCTGCTATGAGCACGCCGTACCTTTTCAATAGGGTCACCAACAAAAATCTGAAAATTGTAAAGTGTTTTTAGCATGCTTTGCTCTCATCTTGTATTGAAGGTGCAACGAGAGATTTCACACATCGGTGTCCCTAAAATCAAAGTACTGATTTGTCCTATGAAAGTTTCCGTCAAAAATAACCCCTCTGAAAGGATTAAGCTGAAAATATTTCTTTGTAACAATTTGAAATTTCTAAGTTTGTAAATGAGGCAAATACAAAATTCAGCCAGTTTTAATTGAAATATAGCAAATCAATCCGGTTCCGGGACGCGATTTTTGGGGGGCGGGGGTTGTGGATTTTGAAAAAGTGACTTTTTTGTAAAAGTGGACCTAACGCTCTAAAATTAGTCCTTTTTTTGGAAATTTAGAATCACTTTTTTCTCTCTCCTTTTAAGAACCTTTCCTCTAGCCCAATACAAGGTAAGAAAGTATGGAGTGTCCTATGCATATTGAATTAAGATATCTCTCGTTACCCTTTAAAAGCAATACATTCCCACAGCACTCATACAGCAATTTTTAAAATTCAAGAGCCAATCAGGCTGGGTCCAGCCCTTAGAACAGATTTTTTTTAAAATCCTTAGCTTATTTTTTGTTGCTCTCTCTACCGATTTTTCTTGACAAACGATATTGGTTTTTGTCCACTCCTGTGTGTACTTTTTTGCATTTGTTTATAGAACTTATTCAGTAGGTGTGTTGTTATAATGTTAATAAGAACTTTTATTTGGTTTTAGATCCAAGATCTGCCCATCCATTACTGGATATTAGATGCATAGTGGCCGTGCAGCAATTACATGTTTAGTAAATTTTTGACACACACAAATGACGCATTGATCCTGAATCATGCATGTTGCGTTGGTAATGCCAAATGCAATTTAACACGCACTGTGACTATCACCACGCAATGACTTAGGCTCCTTGGATTGAAACTTGATTTTCAAGGTGTGCAATAAGTTACATGATAAAAAAAAAAGAATGATGTAACAATCTTTTTGACAAAAGTTCGTATAAAGAAAAATACACAATTCTAATAAGAATAAGAAAAAGAAAGAAAAAAAATGTTTTGCCATCTTAGATGGTGTCATCATAATGGATGGGCATCCAATATTTTAATGTGGCTACGGCATAGATCTTTTATTCCTAATGATAGAATCTTTTTCGGGTAAAACTCTCAAAGTTCATGAGATTCCAGCACATGCCATCAAACCTCAATATAACACTCTGTCAATATTTATTCCTATTGATCCGAAAAGATACAAAGTAACAAATCGAATGGAATCTATTTTTAAGAAGACTTTTTTATAACCTCGTCAATGATACTGTCAGGTATTGGGTGTATGGTGATTTTTTTTTGCCGATGAAATAAGTTTCCATGGAAACAAATGTGAATGATCATGGCGAATGGGTAGATAATATTGATTTGTAGAGCTGCAAATTCAATGAATTTCCATACACAAATGCTATAAAATGTTGATTGCCCACTGCATATATTGATTTAAAGCTATACAGTAGTTTGTTTTGATGGGTTTGAGTTATCAATTCTTTTAATCACATTAAACATAGTTTGTGATCCCCCACATAAAATTTGTTGTAGGGTTTGTATATGCATGTACATGGTCTACTACACATATAAACAATGTGACACTAATTATATGGCTCTCCTCATGGTGCCACATGCTTATTATTATTAGGCCCATATTCCTTTACACGTGCTTACACTACTTGCCTACCATACTATGTGGAATCATTGTAACTAGCCACGGCCTTACACTAATTATTACATACGTATGTGGAATTGTTTTAGTGGCACAACGCCCCAAATTTACTGCCCATCCAAGGCTTACACTAATTAACAAACACACAAGTTGTGGTGTGGATGCCACCACGGGGTCTAAAACACTAATTATGCATAAGTATGTGGAATTGTTTATGTGACACATGCAATTTATATGTAACGCCACTAATTAACACACAAGTTGTGGTAGGAGCCGCCAAGTTATCCACTATTCTGTGTATTACACTAATATTCCACTGTTAGGAACTATATAAGGCTGGCATTTGCCAGGACTAGGACATTATTAATGATGTTAACACTGTGATGAGAAGTCGCCCAGTGATGAATGACGAACAATGACCGTTCACTGCTCGAGATTAATGATCAAACACCTCAAAATTGTCTACTGTTTTTACTCTTGGTGTGTGTATTATTAAGTGCGAATAATTTCCAACCCAAGGGTTACAACACTGGTGGGCATAACGGTGGGATTTGAACTTTAACATGCTGGATTTTTCAAACACGCACTTACCAACATGAAGATGGATACCCTTTCTACAACTCTGACAGCTGCAAGCATCTTAGCCATCATCAGCGCTACCAATGTGATCTTTCACATGGAAACATGAAATACGCTAAAGAACACCAAGAGGAAGACAGTGCATCTCAATACAGCATGGAACTGTATTCAATAAGTGAATTAATGGAATCGGATAGTCGGGCAAATTTCTTCTTTTTACTTGAACTACCGGGAAAGAGAACCTTCGACGCATTTGGGGATGACAAACTTTCAGCCTCGTAATGACCACTAAAGTTCACACTCAGTGACCACGCTGCATTAATCAACTATGAATTTTATTCCATAACATGAAGCAGTTTTTCATCAAAATCCATTACAGCTAGACTTGAGATGTCAACAGGATTTTGTAAGTTTATTCACCGGACGTTCTTTCTCCGATCTCTTGCTAAGTAACATTGTTCCCTTGACTATTTGGTGAAGCGCCTTAACCGTGGCATTAGTGGAACTGTTTCAGTGACGGACTGATCAGTTGCCACCACTAGCTGGCAGACACTGAGGTCTGGTGCAGCTATCCTGGGCCCAAAGCCCCGCATTTCGTATAGGATCACCTATACAGAAAGCATTTATTCAGCTATCACTACCCTGGAACAAGGAGTGCCACAGTTGTTTATTGGAAATGGATCACTCAAATTTCCAGAGTGTTTTCTAACGACTAGAGGCTGTAAGATTCCCGACAGATTGTACAGATGGAGACTCTGTAAACTCGGAGAAACGGCAAGACCACGACTAGAAAGAACAGCTGGAGCATGAATCTGACAATGAAATGAATCTGTATAGTCAACACAGCATAGAGTGCCAAAAGTGTTCAAACTGGGTTTGACGATCCATATTGTTTCTCATCGAAGTAAATCCAATGCCGATTTTGGATCAGTGTCAATGAATTTCTAATGTTTAGTCACATGATGAATTTTTAACAATGTATCCAGAGATCTGAGAGAGTTTCGGTAAGATGATCAGAAGTTTGAGCACACTAGGCTAAGAAGCGTAAGTTTGTAGAGGGATATGTTGTGTCTCATACGGCCTGTACAACCTATCTGGCGCATCACTTCAGTTTACACCAAAGCTTTTCAAACTTCCCGAATGTATTTTAAAGCTGTGTATCGTAGAAGGAGGTGTAGGACCATGGGTGGAAAGTTGTCAAAACTGTTTTATAGCTTTTTATGTTAACTGGGCCTCTCTGAAGAAACCGTCAAGTTTAAGGCCTACGGAAATAGAAATGATAGAGATCTACAGGACCAAAAGAACATTTTTAACTTTTTGCTGCACAATAAAACAGTAAGTAGCATGCAGTCAACCCCGAATGATCAACAAAGCAAAAGAACTTGTTAAAATGGACTTGCATATTTAATGTGAATTTGTGAAAATGTGTCACTGGATACACAACTGTAGTTTTTCATATTTCATAATTATTTTATGATTTTTAAATGTACCCTCACCTACACCATTTGTCTCAGCCGACAGTTGTCATGCTTGCCTTAGTTGGGCCGTGGTGTACCTGAGACTCGAGAAAGTTGTCCTGCGTGCTGGTTTGGCCCTTGTAACTGTTCGTACACAGTTTTTCTCATCAGGCCTGACAGTCATCATGCTTGCCTTTATTGCCGACATGAGACTGTAAGACTTGAGAAGTTTACCGTGTGGCCTTTTTGCCCTGCCATCAATGTGATGCATTTTCATAGTAATATTGCAGTGCGGTTGTGTAGGCCTATGCGTAACATCTTACCTACCTTAATTGTTGGCATTGTGGTGTAGTCCGTGGACAACTTAACGGATCATGTCATCTTATATCTAATATCAATTATCGAATTAGTGCTGTTATGTTATTTTAAGTATTTTTACTTTTGGACATTTTCACTTCAGCAAATTTTCATTTGAATTTTTTGTTTGAACACACAAACGTTTTGGATTTTAGTGCCATTTTTTGGCTAATGCACTACGTGAATAATAGCAGTGTGAAGAAGTTTATTCATATCTGTGATTATCAAAGCAGGCCAATATGCTTTAATTCCCTTTAGTGTTTCCTGGACTGTTTGAATTAGGTTCATTTGTATTATTTCGGAAATTCGGATAACTTGTTGATCTTCCACGATTGATAAATTATTAGATGTGTATCAGGGTTGAATGCGACATGTTTTCCTGGATGTAATTGAAATGATTTCTTTAACTCAAATTCGCATCCTACTACGTTGCCGATATTTTTCTATTTTGATCTTTTTTTTTTCAGGATACAGTTGGAACGTTACAATTTTTTTCTTTTAGGGGAAGTGCACTCTGTGTGAGGTAAATGTCCAATTGAGAATTGTTTTGTTGCATGTTATTGACAAAGAATTAATCACATACTAGAGGAGTTGTGAGTTCATACTTATCATCCCTTGAGTAATCTTTACATGGTTTATACTTAAAAAAAAGAATAATTGAATTCAGGGCCTGCAAGTTACAATTGTTACTGTGTATTTGAAATTGCTTTGTTTATAAATGTTCTTATTGCAAAGCAAGACTGTTTATGATTACTATGCTTACATGAATTTGTTGTGAGGATAGGCTAGCTTATGTATCAATATGCAAACTTTTATCTAAACACCTTATTAGTAAGCCCAAGATGCCTATGGCGTTTTACTCTCCTTTAATCACTGTTATTGAGGAAATTAAAACCCATTAAACGGTCCAATTGCATGTTTTGCTGTTGTGTTTGTTTATTGAGATAAAGAGTTGTTTTTTCGACCAATTAAGATGGGATATTGTATTAACAGTGGCTTAACTGCATTTTTCCCAAAAAGCGCTACATTAACAAATTCTCTGAACTTTGAGATTTTTGTTTTTGTATGATTCCGACCTCCCTGTGCAGGTACAAATTTGTCACTGTGAATCGTGGAATTTTTTCTTA
This sequence comes from Ophioderma brevispina, assembly GCA_023653785.1. NCBI lineage: Eukaryota > Metazoa > Echinodermata > Ophiuroidea > Amphilepidida > Ophiodermatidae > Ophioderma > Ophioderma brevispina. The sequence continues at coordinate 1,709 of JAMKCH010044219.1, read as the reverse complement.
GATTTAATCAAAAAGGTATTATACTATTCATTTTGAATTCAATTGTTTTTTCGTTTTTGGTCTACAATAATGATATTAATATTAATGGCTTCTTAGTATAAGGTCAGTCCCTTAACATTTAATTGTTATCTGTTAGGTATTAGGGCCCATTTCATATCACTCCAAGATTTTAACCGGAAATGTAGGTGTGAAATTGTACAAATGACTGAGACGGTCAAACCATTCATCATATCATTTTATATTTCCCTTTAAATCATGCAAAATGTGTGTTTGTTTTCCATTGTTTATACCTGGCAGGACTTGCACCCTAAAACAATGGGACATTGTTAAACAGGAAGGGGGCATGTTGTGATCCCCCACATTCAAATTTGTTGTATGGTTGTATATGCTGTACATGGTCTACTTACACATATACACAATGTGTACACTAATTCTATGTGCCTCGCTCTCCTCATGGTGCCACAATGCTTATTATTATTAGGCCCATATTCCTTTACACGTGCTTACACAATTGCTACACATACTATGTGGACTCATGTGTAAACAGCCAAGGCCGTACACTAATTAATTACATAAGTTATGTGGCAATTGTTTATGTGCACACGCCCCAAATTTATACTTGCCATCCAAGGGCCTTACAACATTAACACACAAGTTGTGGTGTGAGGCCAGCCAAGGTCTAAAACACTAATTATTACATAAAGTATGTGGAATTGTTATGTACACATGCAAGTATATGTAACCACTAATTAACCACACAAGTTGTGGTGAGGAGGCAGCCAAGGTTTCCACTTATTATTGTAATTACCTAATTATGCCACATTTTAGGAAACTATATAAGGCTGGCATTTGCCAGGACTAGGGACATTATTGTTATAACACTGTGATTAGAAGTACCCATTGATGATGAAGCATGACTTCCACTGCTCGCTATTAAATGATCAAAACCCCTACAAAAGTGTCTACTGTTATTACTCGTTTGTTTGTGGTATTATGAAGTGCGAATAATTCCCACCACCCAAGGTTACAACAAATGTTTGTAAGTCACATAGTTGGACATTTCTTTGCTCCTGTCATTACGTCCATTCAAAGGAGTATTTTAAAATAAAATTTGCTTCAAATTGTATGATATATCTAAGCCATAGTAATTTACCACATTGCTAGGAGTCCTCCATAATATTGAAAACAAAAGGTGCCAAGAAAATAAGTAAAAAGATCATCTTATTTATCAGATTAAGATCACATCATGTCCAAAAAAATTGTCTGGGGGGATACAGATTTCCTTTAAATGTTTACCCCTTTTGGGGAGGGAACACATTTGTGTTAAATTTGGCTCAAAATTTGAACCTTAGATATAACTGGGGGTCCATTTTTCTGAAAAAAAAATCATGATTGGTAATAACATATAAACCAGGTTCCTAACTTTTGATCTAATATTGTTCACTTAATATTTACTTGTGGATGTTTCATATCCATATTGCTTTTCTACACTAAGAATGCAAATGCGAATCCAAACTATAGATGTCAGCATAAATGTCAAATCTGCCTAAATACAGTGAAATTCAAGCTTGCGTACAATACCAAGTACAATTTAATGCTTAACTGTCATTAGTGAGTTTTGGAATCGCTTTAAAAATCTTTTCACTAAATTAGTGCATTATGATTCCATTGATAATTATATAATTGCTATTATAATGTTTAAGTGTATT